>JALNQA010000116.1:0-45781 GCA_028456235.1 Ophiosphaerella narmari | reverse complement strand
ACATTAGTATATGTTAGTAAGTTGCAAACTTACTAACATAGGTAGAATTTAAAGATAAAAGGGATTACTCCCTTACAGTAATAGAGGTACTTAGCACTTCGCAATGCTTAGCAAGGACAAAGCGCAAAGTTAACTTAGTACTTCGCGATACTTAGTAAGGATAAAGCGTAAAGTTAACTTAGTACTTTGCAATACTTAGTAAGGACGAAGCGCAAAGTACTATACAATTAATATAGTATATAGTTAGGAGGTTTTATAACCTTAAGGCCTTATAGTTAAGTATAATACAAGTCTCCCCTAGACCTCTAACTTACTTGTACACCTGTAACCCTATTAAACCTTAAGTCCCTTAGTAACGCTTACCTATTACTCTAACCCTAGTTACTAACTTACTATTACATCCTAACCTCAAGGCTTTTGTCTATAGTTAGCAATCTACCTTATACTTTAACTATTAAGGTTAGCAGCAACAATAACAACTTATACGCAATCCTTAAGCGTACTAACAATTACGACAAACAATATCTAGATCTAAGACATTCTTAAGGCCTAAGGAGAGGATTAAGAACTCCTATAGCGCGTAGTATAATAGATCTACAAGCTTACTACACAACTTAACAACATAAAGACTAAACTACTTAAACTTAAAATACTAGAGAAGTTTAATAGTACTAGAACTAAGCTTAAAGGATTCCTAGCTAATATATTAATCTATATAACACTTAACTCTAGTTAAATCTAGAGTAAAACTTATAAGGTGTCCTTTATAGTAGCCTACCTTATAGGAAAGGTAATAGACTAGTTTAAAATATATTTAGAAGAGAGCTTAAGCCTAGATAACTAGAAAAGCGTTAAGATAATATAGCTTTTTAGTAGCTACAATTATTTTAAGCAAAGATTAAGCCTTACGTTTAAAGACGTAGATACAAAGGGAGTAGTAAAGGCTAAACTCTAAAGGCTAAAGTAGACTAGGTCTACAGCCTATTATACTTTAGAGTTTAAGCAACTCGCAATAAAGTTAAACTAGGGCGATAAAGCCTTAAGAGACTAATATTACAAGGGTCTTAAACTATTACTCTAATAGGCTCTTATCCTAATAGATATACTAGAAACACTTTAAGAATTAATCTAGCTTACTATTAAAATTAACAACTAACTATATATATTTAATAAGAACAAACTACCTAGTATAATAAATACACGTAACTAGCTATACTACTAGAGCCTACCTAAAAAGGACCTGTACAGTCTAGAACCTATACAACTAGGCGCTACGTACGAGCGCACTAACTAGAACAGACAAGTAGACCCTAATAAGCAAAGGCTTAGGGACGCAAAAGTATACTTTAACTATAAGAAACCTAGACATTTTGCAAGAAACTACCCTTTTAAAGCCCTAAACAATAGAGGATTAGGAAAAAGATAAGTAGTAGTAACTAAGGAAATTAAAGAAACACCTAAGCTAGTAAAGCTAGCTAGAACAAGTAAACATATAAAGAAATACTAGACTAAGTACTATAACAACTACTATAAAGAGTACAGCAACGCAAAGGCAAGTATAGGATACTAGCTAGAAAAGGCACAATTAGTAGTAACTTAAGAGGAGTCTACTAGGAGATTAGCCTTAGAGGACTCGCCTATAGATATAAGGTCTAGTAAAGTTACGCCTAAACAATAATATATTTTCCTAGAAACGCCTAATATTATTATTTAGGATAAATATAGTAACCCTAAAGTCCTAGACACACTTATTATAGGTAATAAAGAAGTTGTATAGCTATTAAGGTGCTACAACAAAATAGAGGAAGAACTAACCCTAATACGATACTAGAAGATTAATCCTACATAGGTATCTAGGAACAGCTAGCTAAGGAACCCTAAATATACTAAATACTAATAGTTAGATTAGACCTACTATCTTGTAGAAGAATACGAATGCTACAAAATAGATAAATAGTTAACTAGAGACTAGTAACTAATACCTTAGTAGAATAGACTAAGATACATTTATATAGAGCTACTACTAATATAGCCTATAGAATACTACCTAGGAAGATTAGCTACCTACTATACTAACGACGAATGCCTAGAATACAAAGAAATAAAAGAACGTATTAAAATAGTAAAGGTAGAAGAACAAGAACAAGAAAACCTATAGTTACAAGCTATAGGATAGACAAACTAAGACTCTAGAATCTTTATATATAGATTCTTAGGAGACTAACTAGTTATAGTAATAATAGATAGTAGAGTAATAAGAAACTTTACTTTGCAATAATATGTAAACATTAGACGCATACTAACTAGGTAGAAATAGTATAGTTATAATATTATAACAATTAAGAGAAAGGCCTTTAAGAGCCTAGTTATAGAAGAAACAAAAACTGCCTAGCTTAAGTTAGAGAGCTAGATAGGACCTATTACATGCGATATTATAGAAATAGATAGAAGATAAGATATTATCTTAGGAACCCTATAGCTTAAATAGGCTAACCTACAAATTAACTAGAAAATAGGAATAGTTATATTCTACAAACCTAGAAAGACTAATAAATACATAGTATATCTATATATAGTAGAAGAGGCACCCTATAAGAAGATAATTATACCTAATAAATACAACAATTTACGAGAAGTCTTCTCTATACTAGAAGAGAAACTCCTAGAATACTAACCTTAGGATGCAACGATTCTATTAAAACTAGGAACAACGCCTAAGTATAGACCTATCTATAAGCTAACCCTTAAGGAAGATAAATTACTATAGGAGTATATTAGGGACAGTCTTAAAAAGGGATAGATCTAACTATCTAGCTTACTAGTAGTACACCTACTTATGTTTGTACTAAAGAAGGGTATAATAGAAAAACAATTATATATTAATTATTAATAATTAAATAACATTACTATAAAGAACTAATACCTACTACTATTAATCTTAGAACTATAGGATTAGTTAGTTAACGCTTAGTAGTTTATAAAGCTAGATATACGAAACGCCTACTATTAAATTAGGATAGCTAAGGGCAAAGAATAGAAAATAGTAGTCTAGTTAAGACGCAGACTATATAAATACTTAGTAATACCTTTTAGATTAACTAATATACTAGGAACCTTCTAAGCTTAAATTAATAATATATTACAACTATATCTAGATAGGTTTGCTATAGTATACCTAGATAACATCCTAGTCTACTTAAAGACGTTAGAAGAATATAAGCAATATATACAGACTATCCTAGAAACGCTAATACAAGCAAAACTACAACTATATAAAAAGAAGTGCAAATTCTACACGTAGAAAACTATATACCTAGGATATATAATTATACTAGGATATTTAGGAGTAGACCCTACAAAAACATAGGAAATACTTACCTAGAAGGACCCTAAGACATTAGTATAGCTACAATCCTTTATAGGATTCTACAACTTCTACTAAAAACTTATTCTAAACTAGATAGACATCGTAGGCCCTCTATATAGGCTAATAAAAAAAGACGTCCTATTTATATAGATAAACTAGGAAGGAGAGACTTTCTAAAAAATAAAAGTAGAATTTGCAAAGGAACTAGTACTATAGATCTATATACCTAAAAAACAACCTAGAATAGAAACAGACGCCTTAAATAGCGTAATATCTAGAGTACTACTTTAGGAAGATAATAATAGATACCTCTACCTAGTATACTACTACGCACAGACAATAATACCTATAGAACGGAATTACGACATCTACAACAAAGAACTACTTGCGATCGTAGTATGTTTTAAGGAATAGAGGGTATACCTTTAGGGGGCTAAACACCCTATAGTAGTCTATACTAACTACAAGAATCTTATAGGATTTATACTTAACAAGGAACTAACCCTATAACAGCACTAATAGTCGCAGATCCTTATAGAGTACGATTTTAAGATCTAACACTACAAAGAAAAGGAAAACCTAAGAGCTAATATACTTAGTTAAAGACACGAACTAAACATAGGCTATACGCTAATAGAAGGAGCCCTACTATACAAGATAGATAATAGCTTACTATAGTTTAACTATCCTAAGATCGTAGTAACGCAGGAATTAGCTAGAACCTAAGATAAATAGACAAAATAGATCTAAACAGAAACAAACAAAGCAAAGGATAAATTAGAGATACTCCTAGATTAACAAACTACTAATAGGTTAACGCAAGTATATAACTAAATATACATCCTAAAAAGTATATAGAAGGAATTTATCTAACAATTCTACAAATTACTAGTACATAGCTACTAGGGAATCAAGAAGACATTAAAGCAACTAGTCTAGGAATACTATATCCTAAAAGTAAGGGTATTAGTAACAATAGTACTAGCAGAATACCTAGAGTATTATAGAAACAAGGTAGACTAACATGCACCTTATAGATAGTTACAAACAATAGAACTAGTAGAAAGACTATAGGGAACGATCTTACTAGACTTTATAGTTAAACTCCCTAAATTAAAGGACCTAGTTACTAGAACCTAGTACAATTCTATACTTACAATAATAGACAAATTAACAAAATATAGATATTTTATCCTATACCTAGAGAAGACAAGGGTACCCTAGTTCGCCTATACAATACTACAAACAATTCTAGTAGAATATAGAGTACTAGACAAGATTATATTAGATAGGGATCTAAAGTTTACATTAAAGTATTAGTAGGTTTTTATAGCAAAACTAGGAATTAAGCTAGGAATATTAACAAGTTTCTACCCCTAGATAGACAGAGCTATAGAACGACTTAACTAGACAGTAGAATAATACTTAAGACACTACCTTAACTACAAACAAGATAATTAGGTAATACTACTACTACTAGCTTAGTTTGCATACAACACAGTATATTATAGCATAATAGGAATAATACTATACTACGCAAACTATAGATACAACCCTACGATAGGAAACAACTCAATCAATACAGAAATATACAGCCTAAGCGCACGATAGAGTATAGTAAGGATCTAGGAGATCTACAAGCAACTTAAAATAGATACTAAACTAGTAAATACTACTATAGAACAAAATTACAATAAGAAAAGAACCTAGGGACTATAGTTTAAGAGGGGAGATAAGGTCTAGCTACAACAAAAAAACATTAAGAGTACTAGACTAAGCAACAAACTAGACTACGTTAAGATTAGTCCTTACAAAGTAGACAAACAAGTTAGAGAAAATAACTACTACCTAAAACTACCCCTAACTATAAAAGTCTACCTAACCTTTTACATTTTATACTTAGAAAGGGCACTATAAGACATACAACTAGTAGCCTATAACGCAGCTACCTACAGACAAGATAACAAAGAGTAGGAAGTAGAAGAGATCCTAGCGCAGCGCTAGCGCAATAGAAAAAACTACTACCTAGTTAGCTAGCAAGGAACAGACGACAAGGGTAAGCCATAGGAAGATACCTAGCAACCTAAAGACAACCTTAATTACCCCAAGTTACTAGAGGAGTTTCGAAGTTAAAACCCCCTAGCCCGTCTTACAGCAACCTAAGAAACCTATTAAAATCCCTTAGAGGACGGGCACTATTAGAGAAGGATAGAGAGGCGCCTAGAGAGGCAGCGCCGCCTAGAGGAAAACGACCCTCTTCCGCCTTAGCAGCGTCAAGCTTAGCCTCGACTGCGCGAGACTAAGTAGAGGATCGTTCATCGTTATGCTCTATCAACTTACAAAGACAAGACAAGCAGGTATAATTCTCTACTAGCTTACTCGACAATTTAGTAATCTAAGCATAAACACGCTCGTAATTAGCCTCGGCCTCGCAGATCTAAGCAGATAATTTATCTTAAGCCTAGTCAACGGCTCTCCCTAAGAGATCTAAGCTAGGATACCTCTATTATAATAGAACACGTACATTCCGCCATAGAAACCCTAGGATAGGAACAGCGTTGCCAGACGTTAGCCTCAATACACGCTTCGCATGCCTTACTATCCTTCTTAGATACCACACAACGCAATCCTTTACTAGCACAGCAGGGACAAGGCATCACTTCAACACCGTTGCAACGAACACGGGCGACTAGAGCGCGCTTTTAGAGCGTGGATTTAGAAGGCATCGAAGAACAAACCCTAAGAGAAACTGTCTAGATCCGAGACGCTAATAACCTGGATCCGGAGCGGAACAACTCACCCCCAGCGGGAGGAGGAGATAGTGTTACGGGTAATAACCCTACACAAGACCTAGAGCCAGTAGAACCATCAGAGGACTGGCGTGACTACGAAGACCACTCAGACCATAGGTAGGACGACGCAGCGGATCACAACATAGACACGTAGGAAGGATCACGTAATAGAGGCACTTAGCACTTCGCGATGCTTGGCAAGGACGAAGCGCAAAGTCGACTTAGCACTTCGCGATGCTTAGCAAGGACGAAGCGCGAAGTCGACTTAGCACTTCGCGATGCTTGGCAAGGACGAAGCGCGAAGTACCATGCGATTAACACAGTATATAGTTAGGAGGCTTCACGACCTTGAGGCCTCACAGTCAAGCACAATACGAGTCTCCCCCAGACCTCTAACTCACTTGCACACCTGTAACCCCATTGAACCTCAAGTCCCTCAGTGACGCTTGCCTGTCACCCTAACCCCAGTCACCGACTTGCTGTTGCATCCCGACCTCAAGGCTTTTGTCTACAGTCAGCAATCCGCCTTACATAATAGGTAAGCGTTACTAAGGGACTTAAGGTTTAAAGGGGTTATAGGTATATAAGTAAGGTAGTAGGTCTAAGGTAAGACTTAAGCTTAACTATAAGGCTTTAGAATTTGTAAAGCCTCCTATCTATATACTAGTATAGTTCTTGTAGATCTGTTGATCTGCTCGACGGATCAACAGATTACCTTGATCTGTTAATCTGTTTAACAGATTAATAGATTACCTTGATCTATTAATCTGTTTGACAGATCAACAGATTACCTCACGTAACCTAGGTTACGTGTCTATATTGTAATCTACTGCGTTATCCTATCCGTAGTCCAAGGGATCATCTATGTTTCCCTAATCCTCGGCGGGTTGGACTGGTTCTAGGTATTGTGTAGGGTCTAGACCCGTAACATTATATGTTTAAAATTAGCTATAGTATACGACTTATAAAGAAATATAGTAAAGCTTAATATGCGCGCTGAGTTATAGTCGCTTGAAGTTAAAGTACCCCTCGTATTTTCCGGTACGGTGGGTTTTTGTTGAGAATAGGAAGAAGAAGCGATGATTATTCTGCCTACAAGCTAGAGACCTATATATATACAGACTGATAGCTAAGGGTGTGTTTTGGGAATGGCTCATCACATCACGTGACCTGGCATCCGACTAGGTGTGTGTGGGACGTTAACCCACGAGTATTAATACTCATGGGCACGTGACATATCACATATATGAAACAGTGATCTTGCGATCCAACAGTGTCTCGCTACGCAGGGATAGACGTTAGTTCAAGAGATCCTGCTTGACGAAAAAATCCATGTATACTTTAACTTTGAAACCTATTTAGACTAGCGTGTTCGCGAACGGTTTCGGTATGTTCGCTGACTAGTTGTATAATGCAGGTCGGAACTGATATCTATTCTTCGCAAATGCCGGGAGCGCCGCTCTGATAGACTGCAAGCGCTCCCCAATGGCGTAACGGGTGGATGGATATTATTGTGCCTGAATTGATATATAACTTAAATGTAGATATTACTGCTTGTGCGCCCAGTGTATGCTCATCAATTAGGCAGACGCGCCTGGTGGAGATGCCCGTATCGGTTAGAATGGTGAGGAAAATTACCCCACGATTTCTTGGCTGTCCAGATTACCATCACATGCGCGACTGGCCCCGCAATGTAATCAACGCTTCTTCACTACCTGATTGCAACTGACTGATTGTCCAATCCTTTGGTTGAGTTTACGCAGAATGCCTAACTTAAAGGATCAGATGATTGAAGAGGCTCAGGAAGAGAGGGAAAGAATTGAGAATGTCCTGGACGACATTGAATCGTATGGAGAACGCTTTAAATGGTTCGTCATACCAAGCAATATTGAGTGATCAGCATAGCTTATACGTGAAAAGTCCCTACGAGAACTGCACCGAGCCCTACTGCACAAAGCAATGCTTCGCCCAACAGCACTTTGGGTGGTGCCTTGAACATTCAGCGCCTTCCGTAGAAGATGTCCATGGCACCTATTAGATTACTGAGGTCATAATCACAAGGGCCAACGGGCAAATGATTGAAAATCGCGACATTACCGAGAAGCCAAAGTGTGCTCTTGCTGAGGAACAGGAGGACAACGATCTATACTGTAATGTTGTTCAGTCCGGTTAGTCTCCTCTCCTTATTTACATGATATGTACCGCATAGAATTCTTCTAGGCTTATAATGTTAGAGTTTATGGGGTTGGGTGATTTTTACGAATTTGAAATGGACCGCTGGATGGCCGAGTAGATGGGGAAAGACTCGCCATAGCAATGCCACGAATGACTGACGCGTCTCGATACTTCTCTCCGCGGAGCGATTCTCTCCACGGAGCGGTTCTCTCCACGGAGCGGTTCTCTTCACGGAGCAGTTCTCTTCACGGAGCAGTTATCTCTACGGAGCGATTCTCTCTATGGCGCGGTTCTCTCCGCGAAGACCTTCTCCACCGAGCTTGCTTCCCAATAGCGATCACCGTGATTATAAAGACTATCCTAGCCATCTTTGTAGCTGTCTAAATTGCTTAGAGTCTCGTTCTAATTTTTAAATGCACCATGTCATTCTCATAGTAATGAAGCATATATTTTTAGGAACGTAATCTTTAGCTCTCTTTTATTATCTATTTACATTTGTAGTTAATATATACGAAGGGAGTGTTAAGAGTTACTGCTGCGACGTAGTAAGGGTAGATAGACCTTTGTCGGCATGAACTGCAACCGAAGGATATCGCCCAAGCACTAATATTGATGACTTGCTGGTATTTCAATTCCGCTTCCATTCGGGTTCCAGTCATTAACAGCTGAAAACGGTCCTGAGCTCGTCTAGTTTCTGCGTTATTACACTAAGCCCGCGGCGCCCTAGCGTCTTATTAGCCAAGAACCCGTGATTTATTCAGCGCGGCACGACTACTCTAACTCTGATTGGCTTGATAACTCGGCGCTTACGGATAGCACTGAGCGCGCCATCTGATATTAATGAGATGAACAGTTACTTGGATGCTATTTGGCCGTTGTATTGTTTGCTAGACTTGAGTTTATCGAGTTTGTGGTCTCCTTATGCCCTACTGCTACCTTACACAGGGTACTGGCCGTGGCGCAACCCACGTACGGCGCGCGAGGAGATTCATAGGTGGCTTTCGTCGCCCGTCCACGCTGACTTCGCAGGTAATAAGATGGCGTCTTTATACTGGGTGGGGGGTACAGTTTTTCCTCATCAACATCTTGGCCTGGCGGCGACCAAGGTTGACCCGTCTTGTCTGCAGATATAAATCCGTTAAAGCGGCCGTTACGGTAAGCTAGAAAGTACACATCAGTGTCGTATTCTTGGCATAACTTGGTCAATTTTTCGTAAGGGTTTTGGATAGCTTCTGGTAGTTTGTTATTCGCGGCTCTTCTTGCCTTGGCACGCGCCAGTAATTGCGATTGTTGCTGAGACGACACGATTATAGCCCCTAGATATCAGATCATCCATATAAGTGTGAATACAAGGCATTGAATTATAGTTTGTCTCCGAGTTGTAGCGATAGTATGCGCAAATTACAGACTTAGGGTTGTGGTTCCCGTTTTCAGGCCTTGACCATGGTTCCCACTTCTGGGTCCATTACATAGCATTGTGGCTGAAATTTCCTTGAACACCCTTTCCCCCGTTTTGTCTTGCTTTCGACCTAAAGACACAAAATCAAACTACGACATTGGAATTCCCTGGTCCGCGTTGATCTACGTGCTGTTAACCGTCCTCTTCGCTTGCTACTACTTGAAGAGACAAATCGGGGAGCTTTAGAACTTGCGATAACCCTAGTCTGTTGATGATATTTCGAGCACATATTAAGCCACCAGAAGTAGACACTGTAATTTGTTGGCTACCCTTGACCGTTGAGATAGCTTGAAACAGTGTAATTCTACCTTAGTTCTAGCTAGATAATAAAGACAGTATAGATAAGTGCGTTTCCATCCAATAACAGTCTTGTTCTGCATTATCCTGGTGTTGATAAGATGCTAAGCAGCAATCTAGTTTTTGGCCGATTGTGATTACATCGCTCTGGAGTTGTATAGACATCCTCGAAAGTATCCTAGCGTACTCGTCGAGTGTATTGAGTATAGTTGTACGAGAGACTTTAGGTATAGCGAGAGATTCATTCTCTAGCAGAGTATAACTATTTCCGATAGTTTGTCAGATGCAGCATATTCGATTAGAAGTCTCAGCGCAGATATCGAGGCATTGCTGAACTTTCTCTAAATCAGCGCCAATATCATCTATTTTTATTTTTACTCGACGGTTAACGTTTCGCATGTTAGGGTTATCTTCCTAATATATACTCCGTGTATTAAGGTTTTTTAAAGTAGGTCTGCTGTTATTGTCTAGGAAATAGTGTTGTATACTAAAGATAGGGTTAACTTGCTTTCCACAATGATATAAAAGTGTTCCAAGGTTGAGTTCAGTTAAGTTGCGATGTGGTAAGTTGACGGATTACTTATACCCTTTAGAGGTTCGAAATTAGCTCTTTTAATCGCGTGCTCCTCTATCGCATATAAGGCTTGTTTAAGACGTCACGACTCTGTTTTCGATCTTTCGGCTTTATCGAGATAGTCTTATTCCTAGTATTGTACGTAACTTCCTGTCCTTCGACCCGGGTGTACGAGAGGATAGCATACGGCGGAGGGTGTTCATCGTCGAAAGAGGTTAGCTCAAAGGCGTCCACCCGCAAGCGTCGCAGAAGTCGCATCGTATAACATGTTGCGCTCAAGCAAGGAGCGAGGGTCGAATTCGGTTGCAGCGTAGACGGGCTTGGGTCAGGGCTCGCGCAAGTCATGCTCGACAAAGGGCACGGGTCTGTGCAGCTACCCGTCCTACTATAGCGCCTCGGCTTAGTTGATTGCATCACCCACCTCCTTGTCTAACGCGCTTGAGCGCTCCAGCAGCGTCTTTTCAAAGTTGCATCGCGACTAGATCGTCGCACAAGCTATAAAACCGAGGTAACTTTATTCCTCGCCCAGTCTACCACTCATGCCCATCTCATCGGCAACATAGGTACTGTAGAGTTAGGCACAATCTTGTGCCTCGTCCGTCGGCGTCACTCCCTAATCACGATAAGAACTATAGATGCATGCAACACTAGCATCGCCCTTTTGCATCTACCACAATCCATTGTGCTGCGCCCTCCTGAGAACGGCTCTATGTAGCTAAGAACGAGAGGGGCTAACGTATCTTAGCATCAATCATGAGGTGCATTAAGAGCCGCGCACTAAAGTCTAGTCTTGTGCGATTCGCTCTCATGCTTTACATAACGTCAAGAGTCTACCAGATTGTTACAAGCCACAGCGCTACACTAGCGGCTCAGATGCTGCAAGTAGGGTCCATTCCTGCGTGACGAGACACTGTTGAAAGTAAGTAGCAAGCTTGATTGTGTGAAGCTAGCTAACCCACGAGTATTAATACTCGTGGGCACGTGACATATCACATGTATGAAACAGTAATCTTGGGATCCAACAGTTTCTCGCCACATAGGGAGGGACATTAAGTGGCTACAATGCAGAAGCGGATTTCAATGATATAGCCAATGAGGTAACTAACAGCCCAAGTACGCTTTAGGAGAATGTTGTTGTTAAGGGCTTTTACGCCTTATAGATAAATCTATTCCGGTATATGCTGCTATAAAACAGTACCATAAACGTCATAAGCATGTCGTTGCCAGTACATCTTACTATCTAGATCCACTTAGCAAAGATTGCATCTAGTCTGCTTCTCTTCCCCAAAGTTCGCTAAGTACTTCCTCTTAAAATGCTTACTAAGATCGCCTAATGTATAGTACGAGTATATGCGCGCCTCTATCGGCAATTTGTTGTTTCCTAGGCAAGCGAAACACACCTTCGGTCTATTCTCACTGTATACAGGCACTTTGGCCGCTTCTAGAGCTACTTCGTCAGGGTCTACCTTAGGAGAATCTTCTGCCTTGCATAGAGGCGTGCTAGAGGAACTTAAGTTTTAGCGTCGGGGACGGCGTGTTCCCCCTTCCTCGATCCTATAGTATTGAGCAACAGCAGCGATAGCTTTGTTACGCCTGCGCATCTCTTTATCTATAGTAGTGCCGGGCAGTAACATAACTGAGTCTATTAGTTCCTTTTGCGCTAAAGACATAGCGTTACGAATCGCTTCTAGATTATCTTTAACCCTTGCGCTATCAAGCTGCTGCTCGACGTCACGCACAGGCTGTTTAAACTCCTACCGTGCTTTTCATCCTTAAGTAGGGCATGTCGCTAACGTTGTCTCACCTAGGTTATCCTACGGCTAAGGGCCTTGAACCTTGGATGCTTTGTTAGACGTTTGTAGGTACGTTTAAATCGTTCTCGCTAGTTAAGCAAGGCACGAACGCTTGGGTAATTGTTTACTAATATAGATTGTTCTAGTGTAAGCTGTCGTAGGCAACGAGGATCAATCGAGTAACTTAAGGTATAAGCCGCCCGCATTAGTAACTCCTAAGGTTAAGTACCTCGTACAACAGCTTGCGTGTCTACTATAATGCGTCGTAAGAGATAGTGCTTTAAGAAGGTCGTTATGCTAGCATGTCCTATTACAAGGTTCTACATTGCCTTACTAACATTCCCTAGAGAATAGATTAGCATAACATTCTATTTAAGGAGATTGTAGAGGTAGAGACTAGTTCTTGTCGCCCGGCAGAGTAAAATTTATATCGGTCATGTCTGTAGGCCGCATTGTAAAGTAGTTTAGCAGGTGTCACTACGAAACTAGTAGCGCACTCCAGTTACCTGATGGATCTGATGGACCTGATGGGTCTAGTGGACACGGTTTACTATTAATTGCACAAGAAGGTAATAAAGTGATGGTGTTAGATTTGGGGTACTAAAGATGACCGAAATCTGGATAAGTTTGGTTTAACGACTTATGGAGTAAGTAGATTGTATTGATTGTGTTCGCTTCTATCTAGGAACGTTATGATAAGGTCCTTATATACTCTATCTTTGTGTACTGATATCGCCTCTACTATGGTTGCGTTGTACGTTTTCAACGAGTCTGAGTATCGCGTCAACAGAATCCAGACGCTAGTATGCGGCACCGCGGGGGTGCCACCGATGGGCGCACCCAACATCAAAACTGATGCCGCTGGTCCGGTAGTCTAATCTGACAGATGGATAGAGGTAAGAAGGTCTATCCTTGAGACTCTTAGCTCCAGGGCGGGCCTTTGTCAGGAGCGAGCCTTTGTTAGGAGTGAGCCTTCGCTAGGTTGGCGCGAGCTCAACAGAATTGATTGATTGATGAAACTCATTGGGTTGATGAAACTCATTGAATTGATGGAACTCATTGGGTTGATGAAACCCATTGAATTCTCTGTGTTTCGGCTCTCAGCTCTAAAGCCTCTGCGAGGGCCGAGCCTTTAGGGCGAGCCTTTGTAAGGGTTAAGCCTAGAATCGCGATACGAGTATCGTTGAACCAAACCCATAGTTAACTCGGCACGGGCGGGGAGGCGCACGCAGGGCTACCCACCCCAGCCCTACCCGTCCGCAGCAGCACGGCCAAGCCTACGGCTAGCAATGAAAAGGGCTAAAAATATAGTCATATAGGCACGTGCATCGCATGGCCACGTGCATGACGCGTGCATCATCTCTCTCGCTAGCACTTCATCTAGATAACCCTAAATTAGTAGGCATACTATACGAGAAAGGGTTTTGCATCTTATCCGTAGCTTCGACTAGTCCTAGTGCGTCTGCTCTAGCTTTAACTAGTCCTGTGCGTCTACTCTAGCTTCAACTAGTCCTAGTGCGTCTACTCTGGCTTTAACTAGTCCTAGTGCATCTGCGCTCTCCATTGCTCTAGCTCCGACTTTAACTCCAGGCCTAGCAAACCCGCAGGACTCTTTACTTGCAACCGCGCTTCTCCTTGCTTGAGCGAGTTGTCTCTTTCGCAGCACGTCATCACTCGTGTCTCGAGATCCTCAAGCTTATCACCTCTCGTGTCTCAAGGTCATCAAGGCCATCACCTCGTGCCTCAAGGTCATTAAGCTCATCACCTTGTCAACCATTCAAGCACTGCTTGCAAGCTTCTCCGGCTTTACTCATCAAGCGCACGCCATAATTGGATCGTGCAATGGCAGCATCCTTACCATCGGCAGCGTGCGGGCCGTGCGGGCCGTGCGGGCTGTGCGTTGGGGCTAGCTACGTAAGCAGTGACATCACTGACAAGCTCCGACCTTTCCCATCTGGGATGCACCTGGGATGCATCCGAGATGCGAGATCTGAGATGCGAGATTGCGAGATCCGATGCCACGTGTCCATCCAACCTCACCTGATCCACAACCCGGATCCACAACCAAAACGCGTGCACGGCATCTCTCTCTTGCAAAACAATTCTTGCTGTACGACTACAACTCTACCTACTATTTATCGCTGTGCTGTGGCTGCCTAGGGTCTATTGCAGCTAATGCAGAGTGCTGTCGTTGTTTTTTTGTTAGCCCGATTGGTAGTTGTAAGCGTGAAGAAGCAGGCGGTGGTAATAGGGCAAAGAGAGATAAGTTCTGTTGAAATAGTGGAGAGAGCCTACTATATCAACAGAGCTTATCTCTCCTTACTCTATGACTACTGCCTACCTCTTTACGGCCGTTCCATCGCCATCGCTATTACTATCGCCATCGCCATTGCTATCGCTATCAACGTTACCTCATCAACGTCATGCGAACCTACGAGCTAGCCCGTGGGCCAGCTCGTACTTGAGCTCGTGCGTGAGATGGATCGTATGCGTGTGCGTATGGGCTAGAGCGTAATTCTGTCGGCAGCTTATTGCAGCCGGCTCGTCGCTGGACTGATGGTCCAACCCGACAGAATCTAGCTCACCCTAGTACGTTCTCCTCCTAGTCGGCACAACCTATATACTCAAAAACTAGCAAGACAAAATCACCTTCAGTGACATTCAGCTGCATCGTCCGCAAGCCCTGCACCCTCTCTAACGGCCTCACCCTACCCCCAGAACCTACCTTATTATTCCGGCAAGCATCATCTCCCTCGACCCCCCGCTATACCCTTTGACTAACGAGTTCCACGGCTTTCGCTTCTCTGACACTATAATAGAGATAAACGACGTTAGAGCGTTTGAATACAACACGGAAGGGAAACTTCTACTAGTAAATAAAGCTTGGTATCGGCTCAGGTAAGTTTACCCTATCTAGACGCGGCGTGTTTCTCACACTTTATAATTTACATCCGAGAAATTTACTAGCCTATGTGTAGTTTTCCTTTATAGACTTAGTTTATTTAGACGATATAGCTTTAGTTATAAGTAAATAGAATACATTGTTAAATAGCATGCCGGTTACTTTTAAGATGAGATAGAAGCCTCGTGCTAGAACCAACGATGTCTCCCAATAGGTTCTATCAGCTGCCCGCGCTAGATCGCCAGCAGTTATGCACAAATACATTGTTAACTCGTAGTTAACTCGCATTATTAACTCGCAGCTAGCCCTACGCGCAATACTGCCTACGCGCAACACTGCCTACGCACGCGCAGTGCGGTTGTTAGATTGGATTACCAATCTATCAGCAATTCAACACTGAGCTAGCTGTAATGAGACGTAATAGCTAACAGTATCCGAGTTAACTTGACGATGAGCGATCTCGCTCGTTTAGAGCTGAGAATCTCAAAGATATCTAGAGGAGCGCTGAGGTAGAGATAGAACGGAACCTAACATGTGCAGGGGATTGCAGTTCTAGAGACAGCGATCTCTGCAGCTAAGAGAAGTGTTTGCTTTCGATAATGTAGTAGAGTGTAGTTAGGTTCTTTACATTTCTTGTTTAGAACGTACAGTGTAACGATAATACACATTAACTACGCTACTAATCTAAGTACTTGGGAAACTTTTGATCTATCCGCCGCTTAATCTAGAGTAACTAAGTCTAACATAGCCGAGAGCTCGCGTGCGCTTTTAAAAGTCTTAGTCCAGCATGCCTTAATAATAGAACCAAGCCAAAGGCCGTAAGTACTTAGAAGGTCCTCCCTCTCTAGCTAGATAGCCTAGGCTAGGCTAGATAGCTAGTCTTTAAAAAGGTCAAAGTCACAATAACTTCCTATAGTAATCTCATACATAACCGCGCCAAGTTAGTCTATATTAGTGTAAATTGGGTAGCCATTGTCATCGACGGTCTCAATATCAGTATCAAGAGGTAAAATTGTAGATTCAGTAAAATCAGAAAACTTAACAGAGAGGTTGTCAGTAAGGAGGAAGTTTCGTGTAGCGATGCCGGCGACGACGCAATGATCGTAGATACAGGCGAGGGTATCCGCCATGTCCTAGAACCAAGCGAGTTAGGTAGGTCTTTCGGGGTAATACCGCACCAGCCGCAAGTAGTCTTGAAGATTTCCATTCGTCATCAGAGCCATTTGGATACCATAGCCAGAGAGGTTGATGCAAGGCACAATGCCTTGGCTTAGCCCTAGGCGCCGGTAGACTTCTTTTTCGCGCTGAAGAGATCCGCAAGATATATCAAAGTATATGTCCGTAGAGTTTGATGTCAGCTTTGCTGAGGCCAGTTGTAGAGTACTTCAAGGGCAGTTTCAGGGCAGTATCGTGGCGTCTTACTACCACTCCAGTTTTCCCTTGACCGAGGATAGGATCTTGGAGAGTACTTCCATCGAGGTGCATGTGTCTAGTTTATAGTTAATGTAAAGGGAAGTAGCGGGTTTTAAGTTACCGAGGGGAAGCGGCTTTGTGTCAGATTTGATGGTCATTGATTCACGGTACAAAGTTGAGCTCATTGAATTCATTGATTGATTGTGTGAGTCCTATGTGCTCTGCTGCTTTTCCTCTGGTCTACATATACGTCTCAGTCGCAGCTGGACCTTGGTTCTCCGGCTCGTTGATGGCCCGTTGCGGCATTGAGTGGCGGCCGGATCTCAGTGCTTCCGGCCGGCACTGCTTGAACCGGTGCGCGCCATCGACTGATGCGCGGCAGTTGAGTTGATGCGCCGCCGTTGTAGTGGTTCGCCGCAGTTGAGGTTGAGTTAGAGGCGAGCTAGCATCGCGCACTAGCATCTCGCACTAGCATCGCCAGATCGATCGCTGCGATCAACGTCACCTCGTCAACGTCAGTCCATCTCATCTGACACTTTGCTAAGATGAGTTGACTAAGCTCGAATCCATGCACCGCTCGTACGCCGCCCAGTTAAAGTTATACATTTAGGCGTGCCGCTATAAACCTGACCTACAAACTTCTAAGCCCCTACTTGAACTGCCGTCGACTGCGTTGTTAAATTGTTACCACTTCTAGCTCCTCCAGCTCCTTGGTCATTATTGTTGTCGTCTGGCGGTGGTTGCTGGTTGCGATAATTGGGCCAATTCACCTTACGCCTAGTAGAACTTCCCTAGGAAGCCGGCATTAGATTTGCACATTGACTTCCTCTTGTAGCTGCTTCGGTGCACCATTGTACGTAGCCCCTACCGGGATCGTGGGTACTACAAGGCCCGACTCCGCCAGTATAATTAGGAAAACGAGCGGGAGTTTTATAACGCGGCTAACACATCTTACACGCTAGCAAAAGAGATCTATTAGATAGCGACTACCTGTGGGGAAGGGACTTATACCGATATAAAAACTGGGTCAATATTTGCAGTAAAGAGTGCTTAGCTCGTACTACCAGGTAAAGTAGGATAGGAATAATAATACTATAGGGCACGTCGGTATAAAGCTTGAATCGCTGTCATGTTCTCTAGGCTTCTTTGCTAGCGCACAAGTATAAGTTATGAATGTAGAAGATATGCACGTGTCATACTGGACCATTAATCCAGCGGCACCTGAGCTTACTAGACGATAAGCGAGCGAGCTCGTATCGACGCTCGAATCGTAGGACCAGCTAAGTGTCAGATTGGACCATCAGTCCAGCGACAAGCCGGCTGCAATAAGCTGCGGACAGAATTACGCTCTAGCCCATACGCACACGCATACAATCCATCTCATACACGAGCTCAAGCACGAGCTAGCTCATGGGCTAGCTCGTGGGCTAGCATGACGTTGATGAGGTGACGTTGATAGCAATCCAGATGGCGATGGCGATCAATATCGCGCGCGCTAAGAGAACCTCAACCTTCGCGAGAATCGACTCCAGCACCGCGCCAGCAGCTGAGCTAGCAAACCGGCGGAGTCTTGGTGCATTTGGACTCAGCTGAAGTGAGCGTCAGCTCAAGAACCGACGCTGCCCTGACAAAGGCTCGTCCTGGCAGAGGCTTCAGAGCTGAGAATCTCGAGGATATCTAGAGGAGCGCGAAGGCAGATAGAATAAAGACAGAGAGATCAATCAGTTCATTCAATTCAATGAATTACTGAGTTCCATCAATCAATTCGTTATCCAAACCCATCTAGATTACGGTCATCCAAAGTACCGCAAATCTGACAGGTGTACTAGATCTATATTTATAGGAGTAGCTTGAAGATAGGATTAAGGGCTATCCAGGCGTTTTGATTTGGTAATCTACCGGCCGATGAGCAGTTCGGCTTGCGTGCATCGGCGCTTAGCTCGATACCTCACTTCGCCCTCTCCTGCGGCGGACGGGACGAAATGCTTCTCATCGATGTATTTTCATAATCCGAGTCATGGTCGGCCATACTCTTTGCCGCTCTCTCCTCTTGCTCCACATACCTCGTTTCATCGCCAGAAGTAATCTCTTCTGGAGGGGTTTCTGACCGCTTCCTCTTCTTAACTCCAGGAGCGAGTGAGTCCTTGCTAAGCGATCCCCGCTGGCGTACCTTGGCCTCCGCTGCGGTAAGGAATTGGCAAAGCTGTTCAGTAGAAATGATCAATTCTCGATCTTGGTTTCCAATCTCATCCTGCGCTAGTCCTTTATGGGCGAAATCGCTGAGATGGAGCCGCAGGCCCGGATGATTGGTAGGGTTTCCATCGTCGTTGCGGAACGTCTGGTAAGGTCAGGTACCTTAAATGAAGGAAAGTTTCTGGCGGGGCATACCTCGTCCGTGGCTTCTTGCACTACTCGTAACTCATTCCCATTAATAGTATTGAACACTTGGGTTCGCCACACCGACAAGGCCGCCTTGCGCGAACCCTTCTTGCCGTATTCAATGTCTAGGCCGACAACAGTTTGTACGTTCGCATCCGAATCTAGAAGGTAGTCTTCAGCTAGCTGGCCTAGCCGCTTTTTCTTCTGCGAATATGCGACTTCAAATATGACGCCAGGGTATTCTGCATCATCATGCCAAAATGAGGCGTCCGGCTCGTACTTTGAAATTACGCCAGCTGGAGCGCCGTCAACTGGAAAGAATATTTCAGAAGAACGGGCTGGGCGAACATTTTGTGCAAAGCGGGCCGCCCGGTCTGATCCGCTACGAATCGTTTTCGGCTGACTTCGGATCTCGTCCTCGACTCGGTCAATAAAGAGCTCGTGTACTCCGGTAGGCATGCGGACAACGAGTCGATGAGTTTCTCCGTTGTAATCATACCTACCCATTTGTATCGTTAGCTACTCCCTCTATCGCGCTTGAGCACACACCGTATTTTGTCCTTGACGTATCCTGACAGCGTCTCGTATCGGCTAAGCTGGCGCTCTATCTCTTCGTATTCCTCTGGTGTAAGCTGGAACTCTGTCCATGGCTCTTTCCTAGTGTGCCCCCCAGCCTGGATGGCTTTGAAAAGCGCGATAACTCGTTTGGCTTGTGCGAAGGGCTTCTCGTCGGTCGGCGGAGGAGTCAAAGGTTGGCCAGCGAAACTCGAAGGCGGCGTGATACGTTGGTGTGATGCTAGATGAGCTTGCGGCGTAGACATAGCCGTATTTTGCGCCGTATCATCATGTTGCGCGATGGCTGTCGCCGAGACTTGTCGCCGAGACTTGTCGCGGTTTAGAAGCCAGGCGCTCGGGCACTCTGGTTGACTCAGCAACAGCCCCGCAACCGCCAAGGCCGATAACGAAATTGCGGCAACACCTTATCAGTGTCCAGTTTTTACGCACGGAGACCTACTGGGCACGACCCTTCGTGATAAACTTTTTATGCGGCTCCGTATGATCCTCTCCAGCCATATCACGTTGAACTCAGCCACACGAATGCCGTAAAATGATGACCTGCCTGACTTCGTACTGCTGTGCGATATTAAGCGGCCCGGTTAGACCCAAGAGGTGGGTAGGCGCACTTTATTAGTGTTAGATTGGACTATCAGTCCAGCGACGAGCCGGCCGCAATAAGCCGCCGACAGAATTACGATCTGGCCCATGCGCACACACATACGATCTCTTCGTGAGAATCGACTCCAGCACCACGCTAGCAGCTGGGCTAGCAAACCAGCGGAGTCTCGGTGCATCTGGACTCAGCCGAAGTAAGGCTCAGTAGCAGCGCGGTCATACTCAGCTAGCCATGTGTCCCAATTTGCCGTGTTCCTCATGGGCTTGAGTGAGTTGAGATATTTGTTACAAGCTCGCTCTTGTTCAATACACTCGTCCACGCCGACTGTTTGCTTCAGATTAGTCAGCCACTGTCGTAGTGACTGGCTTGGCAAGTAGTACGTGCGGAACGTCAGAATTGATTGGTTGCAGGAGTTAATTGCTCCGATTGATTGATCGCTCTGTCTTGTAACCTCTGTCCGCTAGCTACTCTCTATACCCGTCTCTACCTAGTTCGCTAAGGTTGGCTGGCATAGGTAGTAGAGATGCGCTATCCCTGTAGTCGTGGCTTGGCTCCATGCCGTTCGGATTATGACGCGATGGACCGTTGTACTCGTGATAGCCGTTCGACCACGTGATAGTCTGGATTGCTAGCTCTCCATGGTTGCGCCGGCTAGCGCGCGGTACCAGGGGAGGCCAGGAGAATTGCACTTTTACGGCAACTCTGGATTGCGCTCTGAGTTGCGCATCTCATCTGACAGGTGTTCTGTCATGCGCTGAGGATGCGTCCATATTCGCCGGCCGGATAAGGCTGGAGGTAAGTCGTACGTCGGATGATTTTCGTATCCCAATTTCCTTTGATGAGCCTCCATAGATGGATGACCACATCGCCCAAGCGGAGGTGGTAGGTGATGTGGTTGTAGTGCGGTCGGCTGTCCAAAAGTCCGGGTGCTTGGGCATTCTTCACGTGGCCCCACAGCGGCTCTCCGGAAACTAGCTCGCGACGACATCTCGAGATTGAGGCGCGCATTTATCAGCACCTCGGCCGACACCCACGCCTCGTGCAGCTCTTCCAATACTGCCCCGACCAAGGCCTCTTTATGGAATACATGCCGAACGGGAATTTGAAGGAGTATCTCCGCCGACATCACGACGAGATCACACTTAGGCAGTGCTTCCAATGGGCCTGCGAAGCCGCCGAGGGACTGCAGTTCCTACATTCCCATAATGTAGTGTGGTGTGATATGCGGCCACGGAACATGCTCTTGGACGTTAACCTTGCGCTTAAGGTTGCTGACTTTGGCGGCTCATCACTAAACGGCTCTACCTCTCTAGTCCGTGGGAGCGAGCGATTCTACCCAGACTATGTCTGGAAAGGGCCGACGACACCTTGCATGGATCTATTCGCCCTTGGCTCAACTATCTACGAGATTATGACTGGCACGAGTCCTTATGAAGACATAAAAAGCGATCAAGTTCAGCCTCTTTTTAACTGCAAGGTATTCCCGGATCTCTCTGGCGTCCCGTGTGGAGAGCTGATTAAGAAATGCTGGCACGGCGAGGTCAGTTCTGCACGGGAGGTATACATGTTCCTTAAAGTAAGGTTGCTCGAAGTAAACCAAGGCCTAATTACAGAGGCAAAGATATGAATTTTTCAGACATGTAAGATACCCATTAGTATATCGAGTCGCCGTCCAGGTGCGCGGATCCATCCCTATCTTCAAAACTTCTCATGCATCTAGCTTTTAGAACCAGGACGTAGCTGCATTCCATCGTGCCGAGCAGTTCGTTGAGGTTACCAGCTAGAACTAGCCCCATGTTCACCTGTAGGCCATCCAGTGCAGTAGGGCAACCACACGTAAGAGCATTGCCACATAGGTCGCTCCATCTCTCAGGAGGTGCGCATGTTCCGAGTTTCTTATACAGATCCAATGCTTTAAGACGTGTGTGTTCACAGAAAGGATAAAAGCTGTAGGTTCGTTCTTTACAGCCGAAGAAAGGGAGCGTATATAAGCCATCCGCTTTCCAAATTTCCGAGTGTTCAAGGAGGGGTGCGGAGGTAGGCGGGCCTGTGGACGTTTGGGGTGGCACCGAAGACAGTGGAGGGGGTAGTCGGGGTAAATCTCGAGATGACTTCAAGACCACCTCGGATTCCCAGGCACTAGTAAATACTCCACTCAAAATTCCATTCTCGACTACTTACTTCGGAAGAGCTATTCAGAGACGAATATGGTAGTAGGCCCTCAGCGGCAACTCGATCTAGAGCTCCCGCCAATGCGCCGGACAATCCCGTCTCAGAACTATACGCAGAGTCGGCCGTGGTGTCTGTTATGGAATCGGGCTGTTCGGCGAGCCTGTGCTGGGCCATGGTTCTAATAATGGGTTCTAAGACTGGATGGACGGTCGAATGGAACGGGGTCGAAGGGGGTGTCGGAGGAAGTGTTGGAGGCACGTTAGTGGCCATGATTCACGAACTACTAATTAGGAATACTAGAAATCAGCCTCGTTCAGTTTTTACAACACATTCGCGGGGGTACGACAATCGACTTTACCGGAAATAGATCTTTTAGCTAACGTCGGCAACTGGAACAAACCATCCAAGAGGGAATAAGGCTGCACAGCGCAGATGGAAGGCAAACAAAGCAACGAGAGAGGTGGGGAAGAAGGCAGCAGCGTAGCAAGGCTAAAGCTCTGTTTATATACTTATCCATTCTCCCACAGCCGAAGGATCATACCGCTTCGAATCACAGTTCCCAATTTTGTCCGCTGCGTTGGGCGGATCACTTCATTGCCCAAGCTCAAAAGCCACTCTACATAAGAATTAGGTTAGCAGGCGTCTCTATTGCTTGACAGCGCTATCTATTCCTAAACAGAGTAACAAAGGCGCAAGCCAACTGTTCGTCTCTTCTTCGCCAGCGGCGCGTTGAATGGCAAGTTGAACGGCGAGTTGGGTAACAGTCAAAAACACCCACTCAACGTCGGCCTTGGCTGTGACCTCCCCAAATTTGCGGCCCAAGCATTCGGCTTCCTTCCTTCCATCCTCCGTAGAGACCTCACGTTAGGCGCTCCTATCCAACTTGTTTCCGGCCACGAAAACGACAGGCGGTGTAGGGTGTAGTGGGGTAGAGCTTAGGTTATCAGCCGCTGCGTATGGCTCACGTATCTTGTCATGTAGCTCCAGTATCTTCTCGAACGTCGACTTGTTACAGAGGTCATAGGCTAAAAGGAAGCCGTGGGCCTCCTTTATTGTCTGATCTTTCCCCGTATCGGTGATCTCTAGATCATATGTCCGCATCCCAAGTGTGATTGATTTTTTAAATTGCTCCTCCTCTATAGTAGGATCGGGCGACTCGGGGTATTCGCCATCGACGAGCTGGGAATTCTGTTAGGCCATGGTGAATACGCCGAACACCTGCAGAGCGTACCTTCTTGATTAACGTTGTTTTGCCCACTCTGCGTTCACTAAGCACCACCAATTTGAAAGGAAAATGCTTGTTCTCTCACTGCGAAGTATCCCTATCCGTGACTTGATATGCGATTATGTCCAATAGATTAAACATAGCTGGAAGAGGAAAGGCACACGCAAGGAGAATGCAGGTGACAAAGACGTGCAGGAAGGCAACCAGTGAAGGCGGCAAGGCAAGGAGTAAAGGACGAAGGAGGTCTCAGCTTGTGAGGTGGAGTGCATAATATATATCCCGGGCGAATACGCCTGCTTAGGAAAGCTTCTTTGCTGAAGCCAGGGCTCTTTGCTTTTAGCATTCCTGGCTGGCTGACGCGCATTGTCGCGGGGAAGTGCTTTAGTGCTCTTGAGGTAGGGCCTAAGGCGGGGAGGAGGCGCCATGGCGCGGGCGTGACTAGGACGGATTGGGATTTCCGAGGGGATGTCCCCTCGGAAATCCCAATCCGTCACGCCCCTCTTCAACCAGAGGAGAGCGCTGGGTCTCCTAGCCGCTATCGCGAAAAATGGCTATAGTAACCTCCTCGCACAAGGCTGATGGTCTGGAAGTCGTAAACCCTCACACGGTTGACTATCTATTACGTGCATTGCACTACTTCAAGCCCTCTGATTTCGTTGGATCACCCGTAGGCCAGATCTACCTACGAAAGCTACGGGCTAATTTCAAGAAGGTTGCTGAAAAAACCTTCCAAGAATTCTTTTAACGTGGGACGAAGGAACAATGCCTGCAGTTTATCCCAGCGAACTACGGACCTCGCAATAGAAAATAGAATAGACCAGACGAGTTCCTGCCTAGCGCGCTAAAGTAGTAGAACTAGACCGGTCTGCGACCCAATTTTTTGAAGGGAAGAAGCTAAAGGGAGAAGGACTCGATCGTCCGGTGAAGACTACAGTACCCTTTAGTTGGGGTAAAACTGCTCCTAGAGACAAGTTGTAGGCGATATGGGGCGCCCAAGACCCTATATTCGTTTCCGAAAGTTCATGCCCACGAACAAAGTTGTTTAAGGGCTTAGATAAATCCAAGACTGATGGAGAGCTAGCACGCATTAGGATCTGCGTGCTGCTTCTTTTGTGCTCTCATGAAGTCGAGCAGCTTAGGGAATAGGTTAAGACCCATGAGAAGCTCTAGAAAGGACAAGATGCCTAGAGTAAGATACTGGGTATCATTGCAGGCAAATGTAAAGTTGGCAAAGACACTATTAAAGAATGGTACAAAAGAAAGAAGGTGTATTTCGAGCTTGCAGAGAGGCGGGGCATAGGCTCTTTATTAGAAACGGGAGCTGCGAGTAGGGAGTATGTCATACGATACCACGATAGCAGCAAGGCTGACATGCCTTAGCCTCGGGGAGCTCTCTATCGAAGATATCCAATTGCTCTGTGACTATTAGACCTAGAATGTAGAAGCCCCCTCTCAAAACCCCGACCACCTCGCGGATACCGACTACCTCGCGGTAGTCACAGTCGTTGAGGGCATGAGGGCATATGGCCGTAGACTCGAGGAGCTTCCCACGAGTAGTAGTAGGCTTGTCAACGTGCTTCGAGAATATGTGTCGCTCGAGGCGCTGGCAAAGGGAAATATCCAGTTCCTGGACAAGTCTAAAACACAGTTTTGCCAATAGCAACCTTACAAAAGACGTCGGCTCTATTGCGCCCCTTCTAGAGGCCTCGAAGCAATGGACAGGCGAATTTTCACGCCCGAGACCGCCGGACCGGATGGGGCTCTCTTGCCTGGCATGGCTCAATCGACGGACACCCAGCGAGAGCTAGTCATTGCTTCGGAAACTCTGAGCATGGTTGGCGGCAGTGCTGGCAACGAGAATGGGCCTCTACAATTAGGAAATTACATGGTGGTTGAAGAAGCAGATTCTGAATGGCGGCAAATGTGGGGTGTAGATTCACAAAGCACTATTGCTGCTCGGTGACCGGAGTCAGAGGCGTAAGTAATGAAGGGGACATTTATTGCATAACAGACGCCGGGGTGGATCACAACTAAGCTTGGCTTCAGCTCCGTTTTCGGTCAACCAGTTCCCCCTCTCCATGTCTCCAAGTATACTTTTGTCTCCAAGTATGCATTTTTGAGCGGATCGGATTGTATCCAGGGTAATAGGACGGCGATGTCTCTTGGCCCAGTCGCGAGTTCTCCGGATTCAAGTAGGAATGGTGAACCTATAGTTTTTGGCGGGTCTACAATCGCCCCGGTGATCGCCCCTTTTATCGCTGAGTTCTACAGCACGTTAGTCTATAATTAGTGATTTAACGGCTTCTCTACATGCCTGATGGAAAACTTCTAGTCTAATCTTTTTTTCTAACTCGGTAGGGAGGGTGTACTGATATAGTACTGTTTGCCCCCGAGCTTGTACACGAGACTGCCCTTGTAGAGCCTCGCTTGCGGCGAGATCCTGTAGGCCTTGGCTCAAAGGTATAAGGGTGTGTAGTGGCATGATGCGGGCGAAGAGCGGCAACTTAAGAAGCGTGTTGTAGTCCCGGTAGTGTAGGTAGCGCGCTGGAAGTGTTGGAACGCGGCCTGTATAGCCGAGCAGTAGAGTAGGGCGCGGTTTGATGGATAGCATGAGTACGGACGAAGTCGTTTGACTAACACGAGTTCGCGAATGTAAGAGTAACGCTAAGCTCAGTCCCAAACAAGGTCTTAGAACCGGACTCAGCAAAACGTCTTTCCGAAGCACACACGTTATCAAATCTATAGGCTAACGTAGTTTACAAGCAAGCGCCGGGCATTACTAACTTTGCCTACCTCTTCAAGCGTATAACTTAGTAACATAGTAGAGTAGACATGTTAGATAAGTGTCAGATTGGACCATCAGTCCAGCGACGTTGAGCCGGCTGCAATAAGCTGCTAACAGAATTACGCTATACACTCTGGCCCATACGCACACGCATACGATCCACCTCACGCACGAGCTCAAGCACGAGCTAGTTTATAGGCTGGCGCGCAGGCTCGCATGACGTTGATGATTCAGATGAGGTGACGTTGATGGCGATGGCGATGGCGATTGATATCATGCGTGCACCAGCGCGCGCCAAGAACTCGGCGAGCAACCTCGACTTTTGTGAGAATCGACTCCAGCATCGCACCAGCAGCTGGGCCAGCAAATCAGCGGAGTCGTGGTGCGTCAGGGCTCAGCCGAGGTGGGCGCCAACCCACGAACCGGCGCATCCCTTGCAGAGGCTCAAAGGACTCAAAGGCCCAACCCTTGCAGAAGCCCAACGCCAGCAGAGGCTCGCCCTGACCAAGGCTCTGCCATCGCAGAGGTATCAGAAGCTGAGAAACTTGAGGATATTTAGAGGAGCGCGAAGGCAGATAGAATCAGGACAGCGCAAGCAATCAATCAGTTCTACTCAAATCTGACACCTCTTCAGGTAGTAAAGCATGCATCGCTTTGCCTTTTCTAGAGCACTAGAGCCGATCGGTTTACAGGCTGAATACCGCATAAATTTATTCAAGTTTGCTGCCTAGATTTTGCATACGTCGTCTGTACGCACAGGCCACAAAGGCAAGATAAGTTTTTGTGGCCTGTGCGCTGAGCCAAAAAGTCGCGACCACAATAACACGGGCCGGCCCGCCCGGCCCGGCCCGTCGCCCGTTCCCAAGTCCACCCACAATGGCGCATACAGCAAAGATAGACGATCTTATTGCTCTAGCTGAAAATATTACCAAGAAACTTACAGATTATAAGCATGCAACATCCATGATAATGCTAAGACCAGTAGCGTTCTAATCCTATTATTTTATCCAATCAAATTAAGTCTGCAACGTGTTCACTGCGCATTAGTCGTGAGCAAAGTCGTGCGCAGGGTGAGCGGAGTTGTGCGCGCAGGGTGGGCAGTCATGCGCAGCAAATGCTCACCCTCCACACGTTTCCCTTTCCTGCATCAGTTCAACGCAGGGCCAAGCAACACAATCCTATCTGTATATATGCCTATGTAGTGAATACAAAACATTAAGCAACTTAGTACCAAATCTCTTCGCAGATACAATCTCCAGCCATCTAGCCCTAGTTAGTTACTATCTTCGCTCAATCTTACTGCGGCTCCTCCTACTCCACCATGGCTGTGGTTATCGCTCCCCACTCCCAGGACCGTTTCCAAAGCCTTCCGAGTCTCAATTGATTGCTTGTAGAATTGATTGTGCCTGCCGGCTCCTCTTGATATCCTTCACGAGTTCCTTCATCACTTGTCAGCCCCTAAGGCCTGCCCTGGCGTTTGCCGGATGTTGCTCCTCCTGTCAGCGAGATGCTCCTCGGCTGAGGTGCACCGTAGTTGAGTTACAGCTGAGATGGCTCGCCGTGGTTGAGGTGGCTCGCCGAGCTCTTGGCGCGCACTGGTGCACATGTGCGCGATATCGATTGCCATCGCGATCGCCATCTAGATCGCCATCAACGTCAACTCATCCACGCGAGCCTACGAGCCAGCTCATGAGCCAGCTCGTGCTTGAGCTCGTGCGTGAGATGGATCGTGTGCGTGTGTACATGGGCTAGAGCGTAATTCTGTCAACAGCTTATTGCAGCCGGCTCGTTGCTGGACTGATGGTCCAATCTGACATGATGATGCGAGTTGACTGCGGTTTAAAGGGATTTCGAAGGTTGTGCACGGTTTGCTAAGAGTGTCACAAGAATGTAATAAATGAACGGGATTGATTGAATTGAATGAGTAAACCGATTGATTGCTCTGCCCTTCCCCCTGCGCCGCTTCTTGAGTCGGCGCTCACTTAGCTGAGTCTAGATGCACCGAGACTCCGCTGGTTTGCTAGCTCAGCCGCCGGCACGATGCCAGCACCGATTCTCGCGAGTTTGCTCATCGTCAACTCAGCTCAGATGCCACTAGACTGATGGAGCCGCCTCTAGTGCCAGCCTAGCCCCAGCCCCAGCATTACTCGTCCGAATGCGACGAATATTTTTCAAACATTCCTCAATATCATCCTTAACTAAAGGCCCATACACCAACAAAGCCCATCGGTGTATCTCGTTTAGCCAGTTTATCAAATTTCGGGTGGCTGCAATACTAATAGAACAATCTGCACTTTGTAGCTTCTGCATCGTACACCCACCCCAAGTTTTATCAGCTCTAATTGTAGGCTGAAGTTCCCACACAGTATATATAGAACCAATAAAAGTAAGGCTAAAATGGCGGACCCGCTCTTGAGTAGCTATAGAACCTGCATGTTGGTTAAGGACAAAGCGGTTATATAGTGAAATTGAGCCTGCAGTTGCAACCTGCTTAATAGCAACGCTATCTAGCTCATCGTTGCGCTTGAATTCAGCCGTAAAATAAGGACAGGATATAAGATAGTCTTTTACGTGCGTTATATCACTAGCCTTTATACGCCAATCCGGGTCAAAGCCTTGGAAGTCTAGCCAGTAGCTAGTATCAGGCCGGATATCCCAGTAGTATGTACCTCCTAATACGTCTAGGATCTGTGGAGGCCTTTGCCACATATAGTCGCTAGTAGGCTGTAGACTATATTCAACCAAGTGCTCCGCGCGGAATATATCATCTACAGGCTGGTCTACACACTGCTCTTTACGATTTGGTACGTCAAGCAAATTCTTCCAAGCAAAGCGTTTGTATTCTGTCTCGCCAAAGTTGCGTGCTTTTAAAGCGCGGTATCCAGTAGAAATCTCTACTAGCTGCTCATTGCTAGTATCTAGCCAGATATGGAGATGCTTTAGACCCTCTAGATTATAATAGTCGTTGTTTGGCGGAGGCGCAGTCTTGAAGAAGTCAAAGACATCTATGACTTGAGAGCAAGAACGGTAGTTGATAATGATACCATGTGGTATAAGGATGGCCTCTTCGAATGCTGAATCGTAGGGGCCAATGGACTTTGTAGACTGGGCGGCTTCAGGCTCTTGTTCAGGCTCTTGTTCAACTTTTCTCCGCTTTCTTGGCGTAGTGGGATTGAGGGGAGCGGGATTGCTCGGGGCGGGATTAAGAGGGCCACTCATGTTTCGTACAGCTGCCCACAAGCATGCTGTTACTTTTGGATTGGATGGAGGGGCTGGTCTCCAGGCGGTGCGTTGCGGCCTCTTTGGCGGCGATGAAGAGTTTGGAAGCGATAGAGAGTTTGGCGGCGATGGAGAGTTCGGAGGCGTTGAAGTAGGGCGGGCGGCGGCGGTGGGGCAGGCAGCAGCAGTAGCTCGCTGGGGATCGCAGGAACCCA
This sequence comes from Ophiosphaerella narmari, assembly GCA_028456235.1. Taxonomy (NCBI): domain Eukaryota; kingdom Fungi; phylum Ascomycota; class Dothideomycetes; order Pleosporales; family Phaeosphaeriaceae; genus Ophiosphaerella; species Ophiosphaerella narmari. The sequence goes on along the minus strand of JALNQA010000116.1, from coordinate 15,840 downwards.
GTGATTTAGGTTGTGAATCAGTAGGCACTACGGACTCTGACATCATTGATTCTAAAGTTAATGAGGTTTGGTGATTGTTGGATGTTTGATGGTGCAACGGCCATTATATAGAATAACCTATCAACTAGCGCTGTAGACTGACTGCGTGGCCAGCATGGCCCGCGTACGCTAGCAAATCGCCGCTTTCAGCTTTTAGCTTTTATCATTAGCACCGTCTCTGGGTCAGATTTAACTATTATCTAGTAGTAAGTGAGTTGACGATGCGAGTTAGCTGTGAGTTGACGATGTAGTTAACGATGTAAGTTAACGATGTAAGTATGCCCTTGCTTTCCTTCACGTTCTATGCTACATACTAACCTTCCTTATCCTTAACAAACAAACGAATCACTGCTAACATTACCAGGCCATCCACCGCATTAGACACTACTACCCAAGACTTGCAGTTGCCATGTGTCAGATTTGCGGTACTTTAGGTAACCGTAATCTAGATAGGTTGGTTCACGAATTGATAGAGTAAGTGGGTTGGATTAATTGATTGAATTAATTGAGCTAATAGATTGCAACAATTAATTGAATTGATTCCTCCCTTTTTAAACCCTCCTCTAGCTCTATAGCCAAGGCTGTAGTCCAGCCAAGCTGCCATCGCGATCGCTATCTAGATCACCCTCAACGTCACCTCATCAACGTCAGCCCATTAACGTCAGCCCACGAGCCAGCTCATGAGCCAGCTCGTGCTGGAGCTCGTACGTGAGATGGATCGTGTGCGTGAGCGTATGGGCCGGAGTATATATCGTAGTTCTGTCAGCAGCTTATTGCAGCCGGCTCGTTGCCGGACCAATGGTCCAATCTAACACTATTACAGCCTATTACGGCCGGCTCAACGTCGCTGGACCGATAGTCCAATCCGACAAGGTATCAGATTTGAGATCGTTTTTGATGGTTTACTATGATAAAAGGACGTGATAATTGCACATAGTAAGAAGGTGATTGATCAATTGCTCTTTCTATCTATCGCTGCTCCGCCAGCTACTCTATATATTCGTCACTACCCGGTTCACTAAGGTCTACGGACGTGGATAGTGGAGATCTGTTATCTCAGTTGTTGTAGTATGCTAACGTTCCAGCCCTGTGCCGTTTGGGATGGACCATTACACTTGTAATGGATTGTACCTTTCGCGGCATCTCATATAACAAGCAGATTCTAGGTACACCTAGATTCCGTTAAGTACGCGCCGCCACCTATCTAGAAGATCAGGTAAACCATGGAACCGGCCTCCTCGCAAGCAAGCCAGTCGGGAATTACAGAGCTGACCCCGCGAGTCCTGATTGGATGCCGAACTCGCCCGCCCGAACTCCCTCACTGAAGCTACCATCTAGATTATCGCATACACAACAGCTCCCCGGCTATTACATGCTCAACAGATATCACGAATGTAATGGTCCATCACGTCATAATCTGAACAACACAGGGCCGAAACGCTAGTCATCCATAACAACAGAGATAACGGATCTCTACTATTGTTGGACCTGAAGGGGTTTTGGTAGTTGTACTCGGGTTAACATGAGTAGCACAAGTACGTGATAAATGTACGTGATAAATGTTAGAACGCCAAAGCCAATTGATATCTGCCTCCTCTGCGCGCTCCTCTAGATACCCTTGGGACTCTTGGCTTCGAAGCCTTTGCTAGGGCTGAGCCTTTGAGTCGGCCGGATGCAGTTCACTAGTAGCTTGGATGCGTAGGATGCGCAGTTTCCGTGATTGTTTAATGATGGTGGCAAGGTAGAGGAGATGGTTGTTTAGCTCTGTTGTCCAGGCCGTGCGCACTGCGCGTCCATAAGCGCCATCCCAAGTTGGCACGGCCTGCGAATCGTGTCGAAACAGCGGAATAGAGTCCCAGTCTTCAAAGCCCTTCAAATCCAGGTCCAGGGTTTCTACGCCGTCTTTGACTAGAGGTAGACTTGATTCCACATACGGAGAAGACAGCAAGCGTTGTAGTGTCTTCTGAGTAACGTAAAAATCCGCAAATTTGCTCCACTGCTTACAGACTGTGAGGCGTGACAGATCCGAGCGGAAATAGGATGAGCCGACATAATCGAAAATTTGAATTAGGGTTTCGGCAGGAAGTTGGAGGAGTGACATTGCAAGTAGGAGGGCTGATTCAAGACGGGCTGTGTGTGTCAGACGGCTCAGCCCTTTGAACCCTGCCACCGTTCAAGGCTACGCCATGAACGGTCTAGCCCACCCACGTGTTAGGATTGCAACCAATCAGCTGGAGTTTACTCGTCACCAGCCACCACCAGTGTCAGATTTGCGGTACTTTGGATGTAATCTGGATGGGTTTGGATCAAAGATTGATGAATTGCAACGATTGATTGAATTGAGTGAGTCAAAGAGCTGGTTGGTTGGTTGTTCTGTATTGATTCTATCTGCCTTCACGCTCCTCTAACTATCCTCGAGATTCTCAGCTTCTGAAACCTCTGCGGTGGCGGAGCCTCGGTCAGGGCGAGCCTATATTAGGGCGAGCCTCCTCTAGGATTGAGCCTTTGCAAGGGATGCGCCGGTTCTTGAGTTGGCGCTCACTCCAGCTGAGTCCGGATGCACCGATAGTGTGGTTTATCACCTGACGCCCGGACTCACCTGACGCCCGAAAATCAGTTATCGCAGCCGCACAAAGATGAGGTTATTACTGCTTACACACAAGCTACTATCGCGAGATTTTTTGGAGTTTCAATATATTGAGCTTTGAGTATATATATATATATATAAGTTGATTGTGCCTATCTCTAGTAACTTGAGAGCCTTTGCGAGCTTTTTGAGCTATCTTGACGTCGTTCTGGAGTTGTCTTTCGGCGTCGCGCGCGAGTTGAGCCTCTGCGCGATTGTGAGCTTTTTGAGCCTTCGCAGCGTCGCGGGCAGCCTTAGCTACTACACGATTTTGGCGGCGCTCCTCCATCAATATGGCCTTGTCAGCTTTCCGTTGCTCTCTAGCCTTAATATCCTCTGCCTTCTGGAGTTGTAGCTCAGCTGCATCAGCCTGCTTTTGAGCCTCGCGCTCGCGCGCATCTCTCACCTTGTTCGGCGACCAAAATACTGCTCCTCCATTATATTCAGCGGGCGCTTCGAGCGCTAGAGGCTTGCCTCGCCGGCGGCGCCTTTTCTCATTAGCTAGAGCGCCGCGTAGGCCTTTATTTTCGTGTTTGAGTAGAGAGTTTTGTATAGAGATGTTATGGATCGTGTGGCTAAGTCGCTGAGCGTTTTTATCGTGGATATCGTCAAAAAAAGTCTTTAAGATTGCGTGTATCTTACGCCAGTCGCTCGCGCTGAGTACTGACGTTGATGAGTGAGCTGATGAGCTCGAAGATGGGCGGCTCTGGCCTTCTACTTTGAATCGTTTGAGTATGACGTTAGGCTCAAATGGAGCGATTCCAGTAGCGCTGAAAGCCTTTAGTATCGTTGCTGACTTAAATACAGTACTCCAGGCAGTATAAAATAACCTGTAGAAGTCTCTCTTTGTAATGTTTGTAAGCCCTTGGCACGCTTCTATATACTGAGCGAGCTGCGCGCTATAAGCTGACGATAGAGGCTTGAACATGACGACGTCGAGCGGCTGGAGCGTGTGGGTTGAGTGAGGCGGGTATACAGCTAAGAGTATCTTATGGGCGTCACAGTACTCGATAAACTCCATCGTTATATGAGATCCATGGCCATCTAAGATAAGTAGCCGATATGCGCGACGAGCTTTCTCACGAGTCTCGCGGTCAAACACCTGTTTAAGCCACTGTAGGCCTAAACTATTATTTGTCCAGCCAGTTGGTGAGCTTGCAAAGAAAGTTTTGTGTACAGATGGGTCAAAATCTTGAAGCCAGGTATCCTGAATATTGCCAGAAGACGCAGCGTATATGAGAGCTGGCGTCAGCGCAGTCCCATCAGCGCATATACATGCCAGCGTCGTCACCCACTCTCTATTGCCACTCTGTAGAAGGTATCTCATCTTCCCATAGTCATAGAGATAGCGTGAGAAGACTCGTTTCATCTTAGTAAGGCATCCAAGTAAGAAGCCCTTCTCGTCCATATTGTACGTGTGCCGCGCCTCGATAGAGTATTCATCAATTTTACGCTGTAAGAGCTCAAAGTAGAGTGTATATTTATATGCAGAGTCGGCGTTTTTGCGTGTAGTGTCGAGTCCAGAGGCCCAGCGTGTAACAAGCTTGTCGGTGTGTCTGGCGATAAAACGATCAACCCAGCATTTACCAGCAGGTTTTTGAGCAATCTCCGATGCAAAATTTCGAATCATCTCTCTTGATGGTGGAAGGCCTCTCTTGCAAAGCCTATTACAGTACTGTATAAGCTCATCTTCTTGTTGTGGGTTGAGTAAACGCTCATTAGACGTCTTGGTGGCTGGTGAGCGCTGTTTTCCCTGGCACCGCCGCGACAGCGTTGTCCGGCTCACGTTGTACTGCGCGGCAATTTTGGTGTAATTAACCTTTTCTCCTATACTCAGCGATTCTACAGCTGCAATCGCAGCCTCAATATCACCCATTTTGGCTGAGATATATGGTGTTGAAGTTGAGATGCAATAACATCGGTTAACCGAAAAAACGGGCGTCAGGTGAGTCCGGGCGTCAGGTGATAAACCACACTAACCCACCGAGAGCAAAACCGTGCACAACCACCATTGAAATTCAAGTTACCGCATTACCTACCTAGACACTTCAGCTTCGGCTTCAGCTTTACGTATAAGCAGCTTTTCTAGACGCTTAACCACTGATTGCAGAAACGGCCCTGTACCCCAGCGCAACACACTATCCACAGCAACAATAAAGTCCTCTAAGCCCTCTAACAACGCCACGTGACAAACTTTCAAAATCTTCATGTAGAACCTAGGAATACCCTTTTCAACCTTGGCCCAGTGGACCCAAAGCTCGTGGATTGGGCCTTGGGTGCAGATAGAGAAGAAGAGTGCGGGTTGGTTCATTGGTGCGGGCTGGTCCATTGGTACGGGTTGGTCTATCGGTACGGGTTGGTCCCTTGGTGCAGGTGGAACATGACCTGTAGGCATGGGCGCGGGTGCGGGCGCGGGTGCTGCGTGCTCTACTAGCTCATCTAGACAAAGCTGCACCTTCAGTCCACAAGCTCCAGCAACCGCAGCCTGGTTCTCCGCTTCAAACACCTGTTTTTTGCTCTCAACAACAGCAAATGGGAAGGCGAGATCTAATGCGAGTTGGGCGGGTACTGAGATCAGTGCTAGTTCTTCTAGCCCACCTAGCCCGCAAGATATACGGGTTTTTTGGAGTGTTGTAAGAAATTCAGAGACATCGTCGCTAGTAAAGCCTTGCGACGAGAGAGTAGACGTAAGAGCTGCAAGAGCTGTAACGTCTATGCCTATCGAGATATCAGGGCGGGGAGTTTTAATTAGGGAGCGATCTGCCGGTTGTGTAGAGGATGAGGCTGGGGGAGGTAGGGTGTTAGACTGCTGGTAGCGTTTCTGCGCCATAAATTGAAAATCTGCCAGGAAATCTAAGTTAGAAGGCTGTTGGATCTCTGGCTTAAGTAGCTTGTGCCAGTCAGCTCCTCTACGGAGACAGAGGTTTTTAGAGCTTATAGCCGTAAGAGCAGTAAAGAGTAGGCAAACAAAGTTATCTTCACTCGCTGCAGCGCTAGCAGCGTTAGTGCAGCCGTTGTGGAGCTCTTGGGATATAGCTTTAAGTTTAGCCTGGCGTTCCTTAGAGATTTCAGGTTTGAGAATAGTGTCGACGGCCTTTTGGATATGCTCAGGGCAATCGGTGTCGGTGAGGATGTAGACGTAGGCACTCGCAAGATGTTCGAAGCGGTACTGGGCGGTAGTAATAGAGGAGCGGACTGTCTCCCCAGCTACGTCTGATGGTGTAGTTGGTCGTGATGAGGGCCGTTTGGATAGTGTAGTCGGTCGTGATAAGGGCCATTTGGGAGGCATCTCTTCGCTGTTGAATCTTCGCAGGTTGGCCTCAGAGAGCCCAGCTAGAGAGGGAAGTATCCGGGGCCGTTTTGCAGGGTGCACGCTTGAATTGGCTTTAGCTTCGGCTTCGGCTTCATGGCCTCGAGGGCGCTTTTGCTTGCGCTTTTGCTGGATGCTGGCTGGCCGAGAGATGGGTGCAGGACGTGTAGAGGGTGCTGGCTTGTTTCGGAGTCGCGAGCTCCTTCGGGGAGGCGCCTGGCGCTGGTTCTTGTTGGGGGGCGTTGAAGCGTTTAGAGGGGTTGAAGCGGAGGCTTGGGGGGTAGTAGGGCGGGCGGCGGCGGCAGTGGGGCAGGCAGCAGCAGTAGTAGCTTGCTGGGGATCGGGGTCGCAGGAACCTAGCGATTTGGGTGGTGGATCGGTAGGCACTACGGATTCCGGCGCCATTGATTCCGACGTAGTTGGTAAGGTTTGGTGGTTGCTGTAGTTAGTCGTATTTGGTATTTAGTAAATGTTGTAGGATGTTTAGTGGTGTATAGTGCAACGGCCATTATATAGGGTTACTATAGTTACTACACAATTCTTGGTACAGTATTGTGTATTAGAACTCAAAGGACTTTGTAATCAATCGGCTGGCACTGTCCACCAACATTCCGGCCACCCCACCAAAATCCACTTACTAGCACGCCTTTGATCAACAATGGGCCGCGTACAACGCCGTAAATCGCCTCAAAAAGAAGGCAGAATTGATCTTGCCTCTTATTCAATTAATAAGAAAAAAAATTCAGAGTACCCGTAAGGCTGCAACGTTGTTTCAAGTCCCACGTTCAACACTCCAAGACCGGATGAAAGGAGCCCTCCCAAAGAGCGTGGCCTATCAACACTAATGTAAGCTCTTACTTACAGAAGAGCAGTCCCTTATTTAATGGATCCTAGACCTTGATCGTCGTGGATTTCCTGCCTATATCATTGACGTACGACGTATGGCAGACGTTTTACTGACCGCCCGCGGCCAAAATCCTCCTCCTCCTCTAACGGGCAAGAACTGGGTAGATCGATAGATTAAGGGCTAGCCCGAACTTCAGACAAAGCGGAACAGAAAGTTCTACTCCCAGCGCGCCAAGTGTGAGGACCTAGTCTAAACCAACGCGTGGTTTAGGCTTGTACAGGAGATGCGCTAGGTGTATGGGATACTTGATGAGGATATATACAACTTTGATGAGACTGGGTTTATGATGGATATCTAAAGTTGTCACAAGTTCAGACACAATTGGTTGGGCTACTACTATCTAGCTAGGAAATCGTTACTGGGCTACGACGATTGAGTGTATCAACGCGTCTGGTTGGTTAATCCTACCCTTTATTATCCTGGCTGGAAAAATGCACCAACGTAGCTAGTATATAGATCCGCTAGCTAGCTATGTAATTGCGGTTAGTAACAATGGATGGACAACAGATGAACTAGGCGTATGCTGGATCTAGCATTTCAACAAGTGGACAGAGGGGCGTATAAGTAGAGTATACAGGCTCTTGATCTTAGATGGACACAGCAGCTACGCTACTCCTAAGTTTGATTAGTATTGTATAGAACACAAGATCGTGACTCTTTGTATGCCAGCCTATACGTCCTACCTCCTTTAGCCTCTTGATATGGGCTGCTTCTCCCCTCTTAAGGTGGCGTATAGTTACGAGATTAGACTCTTGGCACGTAAAGGAGTCTTTTATATTGACAAGGAAGAGTTCCTGTTCGTGTATCTACGCGTACGCATATTGGCAATTAGTTCAAGAAATGCCTAAAGCGGCTTTCGGGATACTAGACTGATCCTACACAGTCTAGAGCGTGTCCTTGATACCCTTGCTGTTGTCAAGACCCCGTCTCTACAAGGGACTACTCTACATCAAGAGCTATAGATAGCTAAGACACCTCGTACTGTTGATTAGCTTAAAAAACAGGCTTATCTTATACGAGGCCTCCTTCAACGTTAGTCCCAAAGCCCTACAAGTCTGGCGATTGCTTAACTTGTTAAGAGTTGTTAACTAGCTATGCACTCGGCGGCTATTCTTACAGAGGAGAACTACAAACTCTAGGTTACAAATAAACGCCAAAGTAAGAAGGCTAAGCCTAGACAATATATTGCCTTAGGAGGCGTACTTGAGACTAACCAGGCGCGTACGTTGATCACAACAATGGAAAGGGTTCCTGAACAGGTGGTTGAGGATCAGGCTTCTGGTGTACGCCAACGTGCGCCACTAACACGTAGTAATTGCCATGTACAAGGCCACAAAAGGAATCAATGTAGAACAATCTAACTTATATTCTTACAAGGTTTCAAATTAATTGAGTACGTTGTTGTAGAGTAATCGCTCATGGAGTGATGGAGCTTTTGGTCGGGTGGCCGGAATGGTCGGGTGGCCGGAATGTTGGTGGAACACGTTAGATCGATTGCGTGGCCGGCCCGGTCCGCGCACGCCAGCAAATCGCTGCTTCCAGCTTTCAGCATTAGTACCGTCTCTGAGTCAGATTCGACTATTATCTAGTAGTAAGTTGCATTATTAATTCGTGTAAATGAGATGCGCTATCTAGATGCTGAATGAGATTGAAGGTGCGGGGGGATCGACGCTAGCTCCGCGCTAATGGCTAGGCGAGCCAATCTGTAGATTCTATGTGCACCTGGAATTGTCAGATTAGACCATCAATCCAGCAAGTAAGCTGACTGACAATGAGCGAGTACGTGCAGAGACTCAATACTTTAGACTCTTAGCTTCGAAGCCTTTGCCAGGGCTGAGCCTTTGAGTCGGCGCACGCTCAATAGAATCTGCTAGTTGGCTCGCTTAGCCAATCCCCGAACTGCCTAGGATGAGGGTATTTCTTTCGTCTTGTGATTGCGAGATGAGAGTCTTGCTATTGTAGGATGAGCGCCCCGAGCCGTGCCCAATCAGTCGGCCACTCAATCGCTGCGAGTCCTGGCCTGCCGTCTGCCCAACCTGCCCTGACCCTGACCCTGGCCCTGTCCCTAGCCCCGCGCCCAGCTGGCTGTCCCCGTAGCTGAGCCAATCCGTCCTTTAGCTAGGCTAATCCAGCCAATCAACCCCTGTACCCGCCACGTTGGTAAATCAATCACAAGTTGAAAGCGTCATTCCATTAACTATCAAATGCTACAAACCTCGCCTGATGCGGTGTGCGGTCCTGATAAACAAGCCCTTTAATGCAATCATGGCATCGTCGGCAGCCCGGCTCGCATTTGTGCTACGGTTATCCGCAGCCGCCGTAACACATTCGTATTCTTGCTACCACATGTGCTGAAACAATGTACTCGCATAACACGTGACATGGCTTGCGCATAGTGTAGTTGACATGACGCCATTACTCCGTGCATTCATGCACCTATTAAAAAACTAACATAGTGGATAGGGCTCAGATAATTCCAAGAACGCAAAATTACGTCTCTTACAATCTTCAACTCCATGTGTTCGACGGCTCTCGTGAAACACGCTGTAATAGTCAACCCCATCCCAATTATCCCAGGAATACGCATGTCCTACAGAAGCTAATCTACCATACATATGCATTGATGCATGTGCTGTTAGTATTGCTTGTATACATGATAAGTGGAACCTTGCTAACATCCCTCCCTGGGTTACCGGACACCTCCTGTGACCGGACAAACTATTGGTACTTTGACTTTCAGTGGCTAGAAAACCTATGTGCACAACGAATATTACTATAATTCTATAAAATTAGTCCGTTATAGCTAATGCTAGATATCTATAATCTACCCTTCCCTAAAAATTACGTTTGCATGGTCGCCTCCAAGCCTGATTTATACAGCGCCTTCCTTCGTGACGTAACAGACTTCACTTCCTACAGCGCCAACCTCAAGCCTTTGTCGCTCCGAATTCTCGTAGAATAGTATTTTCTTAGCCTCAAAACCTCCCTCTAAGGCTCGGAAGTTATTACTAGCCTTGTGCGCGCTATCGCAAGCAAATTTATCTAGCCGATTAGTACTTTCTAGGTCAGCGCTATTATATTTCTAGTTAGTGCTAGAAGCTTTTCCATATATTATGTAAGTATAGTATCTTACAAAGCTCGTTCATAAGGTGGCACAACTTAACCTACTTAAATTTCTAGCCACGCTCTCTTCGCCACATTCTCCAGCCTGGAATCACGTGCGCTGACATAGCAATTGTCTAGCTAGCGTCCCTGCACGCCCCACCTCGTCGTTCGAACCCGTGACTGTGCAGCCCCATTACCAAGTGCTGCGGGATATCATAAATCCGGCCTTGAATTGGCGTTCCAAGGTCCCAGCGCTCGTGCAAAGTTAATCGAATGCGTCCGGCATCGAAACTGCAAAACTGCAACCAGCTTCCAACACAGCCGCCGTACAACTTCGAGATGTGATCCAACGGTCGAGTGCGCGTACCCCCGGGAGCCTCCGCAACATCTATCACGTCACGTCGCCCCCCAAGCCCCGCAGACCGCCGTTGATCCCTTCGCCAACCGCACAAACCGAATCGCATTCTTGTGCTTCCTGAGCACACCTTGATCGAGACACATGTCGAGCGGCAGCCAGATGTACAGGATAGGGTGGACGTCGGACACAGCGGGCATGGCAGCCGGCAACAGAGATTGGCATCACAAGTTAGGGAACACTAGGATCGAAGTCTATGCTCTGGTAGGGGGATTGAGTGTCACCGGCGGAAAGCCATAGTTGCAAGCATATACGAAGGTGGAAAGGCGTCGCATATCTTGGTGATACAGCTGTCGCACGATATACAACAAACGGCTCCTTGCATGGAGCACTGCAATCATTATCTCCGTAAAGAAGTGCTCATGTTTGACCTGTACGGCCTGCGAGCTTGGGTTGTAGAATGCTTACGAGGGCTGGGTAAGGTAGAGCAGAGATGCAGGATAAAGAAGTGAGAAACTGACCGCCAGGTTCCGGGCCGTTTTTATCCGAAACCGTATTTGATAGTGGCTGTGCTTGGCAAGACGCCATACCATCTGTGGCTGCGTTCCGTCCTCTTTCTCCCTGCTATCGTCATCGGAGGAGTTCGTCAGTTTGACGAAGCAGAAGTGTCGAATCCACAAGGCGTGTAGAACTTTCTAGAAGTAGCCATCTCACCACCAACTTAATCTAGAGCATACTCGAAGCTTCGCTGTAGTAAATCCATAGGCTATATATTTATGCTAATCCCCGGCCCTCTATGAAACAGAGGGAATAATAAATATATGAAAGGAAATAATAATAGTTCGAAGGGTCCTAACGCTTGTTACCCTCAACACTACATATCCATACCCTTCCATAGCTAGTACCAATACCAATCCTATTCTTAGATACTATAAAACGTGATGGCCGATATTCTGATGGTAGCCATAAAATGTTCTTCGAATCGTAGTTTATCCACGTACCATCCGAACTGCCTAGGCCTTGATAGGCTGTGTTGTCCCAGGAGCCTGACGCCAGCCATGTCGAGTCGGGCGAGAAGGCGACTGAGTAGATGCTGTCGCTATGGCCCTCGAGCGTCGAGAGGCATGCGCCGCTGCTCGCGTCCCAGATCTTGACGGTCTTGTCGCTGGACCCTGACGCCAGCCGTGTCGAGTCGGGCGAGAAGGCGACTGAGTTGACGTAGCCGCTATGGCCCTTGAGCGTCGAGAGGCATGTGCCGCTGCTTGCATCCCAGATCTTGACGGTCTCGTCGCTGGACCCTGACGCCAGCCGTGTCGAGTCGGGCGAGAAGGCAACCGAGTTGACGTAGCCGCTATGGCCCTCGAGCGTCGAGAGGCATGCGCCGCTGCTTGCATCCCAGATCTTGACGGTCTTGTCGTTGGACCCTGACGCCAGCCGTGTCGAGTCGGGCGAGAAGGCGACCGAGTAGATGGTGCCGCTATGGCCCTTGAGCGTCGAGAGGCATGCGCCGCTGCTTGCATCCCAGATCTTGACGGTCTTGTTGCTGGACCCTGACGCCAGCCGTGTCGAGTCGGGCGAGAAGGCGACCGAGTTGACGTAGCCGCTATGGCCCTCGAGCGTCGAGAGGCATGCGCCGCTGCTTGCATCCCAGATCTTGACGGTCTTGTCGTTGGACCCTGACGCCAGCCGTGTCGAGTCGGGCGAGAAGGCGACCGAGTAGATGGTGCCGCTATGGCCCTTGAGCGTCGAGAGGCATGCGCCGCTGCTTGCATCCCAGATCTTGACGGTCTTGTTGCTGGACCCTGACGCCAGCCGTGTCGAGTCGGGCGAGAAGGCGACCGAGTTGACGTAGCCGCTATGGCCCTCGAGCGTCGAGAGGCATGCGCCGCTGCTTGCATCCCAGATCTTGACGGTCTTGTCGTTGGACCCTGACGCTAGCCGTGTCGAGTCGGGCGAGAAGGCGACCGAGTTGATGCCGTCGCTATGGCCCTCGAGCGTCTGGAGGCATGCGCTCCATTTCTCTTCCATAGCTGGCGCTATTGTAACCCATTTTGGCTCTTCTCTTTTAAAAAGACCTCTTATTAGGCTTTGAGTTGGGCTAAATAGGAGTGCAGAAGCATATGCCTGAAGAGGGCTCTTCTCTATTGCCAACTTATGAGACATGATAAACCGGCGCGCATCTCTAACAAGTTCATTCAGCACTGGTGCATCTGCGCTTCCCTAGGTTACTTTAGCATGGTTTCTATATTTCATGAAGCTTGTATATTACCTGCATAAAGACCTCAAGTTTCGCCATTGACACGACTCCTTCTGACATGCTCTTGCAAAGGCTAAGAGCTTCTAGCCAGTACAGGTACTGCTGTCTTAGAAAGCTGTCAACAGCCCCTCCGTCCTGGAGATAGTCTGCAGAGGATCTAGGATTCCACTCACAGAGGTGATCGATCCAGTAGATACATGAGTAGCGCGACGCTGCTAAGGGATCAAGGTCTGGCTTTTGAACGTCCTCAATAGGATATCCCAACTCTTTCAGGCTGAACATATCCCGATGTAGGGTTCTGGACATGGTTTTGAGTGACTTGGCAAAGATGGCGTAATTGGCATACTCCCTTCCAGATGGGAATACTTCTCCGGCTACCTTGTTAAGGAGAAAGTCCTTGGCTGACTGATGCACAAAGTAAATCGTCTTTTCTTGTAGGGTAAGGAATGAGCCACAAAGGCCGATGATCTCCCGTAACTCCGAGTCGTTGGCTATGTCTTCAAGCTGTTCGACAAGAGCCACTAGTTCCTCTAATATGATTGGCCGGTAAACGAGCGCGACCAACGCCAGCACCTGCTTGCAGAGTTCAGCATCGTCCGACTTGCTGATTTGCCGCATCATTCGCGCGTAGAGGGCGTCTAGTCCAGGAGGGAACATGTTAAGCTTCTTCAGCACATTCCGCTTCGCCGTCGCCTGAAGGTCTTGACAAACTAGCGCTACCCAGAGGAAGGTGTCGTTTGCATTTGACGTTAAACGCTCTAGTACAGCGCCTCGGGTCTGCTCGTTGTATTGCTTTTGCTGCGCTAGCTGAGACACTTTCTGCTGGATGAAGACGCTAACAGCCGCTGAGACGGACTCCGCATTCCGCTCCAGGCATAACCTTACTTTGTAGCCTGCCCGCTCTAGCTGATCTTCAATGTCTGGTAGGTTGCGGCTAGATACGATCCACTTAACGTAGGGAGATGCAGATGACTGCTTCGCAACGAAGTCGAGCAGCTTTGTTAAGTCGATAACGCACTCATCTAGCGCGTCGATGATTAGGTATGTGGTGTTCAGGTTCGGGTCCCGGAGGACGTCCGCAAAGATCTCCGTTAAGGCAACCCACACATTCGCATCCTCGAACATGGTCTTGCCCGCCTGGTCATACCTCTTACGCACGTGCGAGACGAGTGACGGCTGCTGACTGACGAGCAAGTACAACAGCCCTCGTAGCACGGCCGTGGCGCTGTTGATACGCGAGTCGGTGGCCTGGCAGAAGAAGTAGGATGCCGTCTGAGCCATTGACCTCTGTAGCTCGTTGATGATGCCGCAGAGCAGCATCGTCTTACCCTTGCCCGGGTCGCCCTTGATCCACAGCAGTCGGTTCTGTGGGTCGCTGTACCATTGCTGGAAGCTGGCGTTATTAAGGATCCAGCAGTACGAGTCCTTCAGCAGTCCGCCTTTCGTATCCTCGATACGTTTCTTGTCATCACGCGGATCTGTGCTACGTATGTCTTGAATGCATCTTTCTAGCTTCGAAATCTCATCATGGAGCCGTCTAAACGCTCCCTCTACACCTTCGCCATAGCAAGGCGCTAAGTCAACATCAACGACACCTAGCAATGAGTACACCTTATCTTCTGGACGTGCAGTTTGCCGGTGTTCACTCCACCGCAATCGATCTTTGACGCTGAACTGAGATAAAGGGGCTCCTTGAAGCGCTGGATGTGGTATACCAGTTACTTCGTAGATTTGTTGTGTAAGTGATGTCTTGTCACCTAATTTGCGCCGTTCTCGACAGAAAAACTCCACCGTGGTTGGAGCAAGAAGTTCCTGGAGTGTCCAGCCACGCGTGAACCACTTGCTGTTCCGGAAGGCCGATTCCCACAGCGGCGGGTTCGCTTCTTCGTCGGTTGCAACAGTAACGTTAGGCAGGTAGACGTAGCATCGTGCTGCATTGCGATACCAGCAAAACATGGACTGAATAGCTTGCGAGAGCTCAGCCTTGTTTGCCTTGTCAATGCAGCACGTATCAATCCAGAAGTGTTGCAAGCCGTCTTGTCTTGCCTGCTCTCCACAGAACCATATCTTCTCATGACCAGCCTTATCCTTGCCTGTGCCATTTGTCAGGTCCTCGAAGGTGACCTCCTCCGCATCTGCTCCCCACGTATGCGAAAGTATCGCATAGGGAGGAATAGCCTCGTCGCTAAACTGAGTAAGACGGAAGCCGCCAGCCTCGCAGCATTGGAGAAGGCGCATTGTTTCGCATAGAGCTTGACGGACAAGCGGGAGGAATGGATCTCAGTCGGGTTCAAACGGGGCAGCCTAGCCGAAGGGACGAGACGGCAGCTGACTTTTCCGCTGAGCATAGCAGCCCTAAGCTATTGAGGTTAGCAAGAAACAAAGAGAGAGAGCGCAGAGCTATACCAAAGAGTTGCATCTGATTGCGAACCGCACTAGAGTTGGTACGAGCGACTTATGTTCTGCGTTGCCGCGTCTTTGGTGACAGAAGGAGTAAGAACAACTTATCTGCGGGCGGGGCGGGGGCTGATCGTGCAGTTATCGGTGTGGCGCAGTTAGGCTGATAAGCAGCCATCTTCAAGCGACTCCTATGGACGAATGTGCTCATATTTTAGGGCGGACGAACGTCTTGGTGACACTAGTAGGGAGGACGGCCGAACCACACTGGCATAGATCTTGTAGATGTCTCGAAATGTATAGATGATAGGTAGTTAGAGGTACATGTAGCTACGACCTATGAGATCGCCACTCTCTAAGCTACATACACCACCGCTAAAAGGCACTAATACTTATTCGGTAAGCGCCTTTCTGAGCGCCGTGCACTCAGGATAACCGAAGTACAGGAACGGGAAGCCGATACTGGTTACCACTGTATACGGTTAATTTTTCGCTGTTCTATCTACTTGCAATGCCCGAGACGCGAAAACGGAAGGGATTTGATAACGTTACTCTATCTCTGTTATTACACGTGATAAACTCACGTGATAGCGCTCGGGCCATTAGCGCATTCCAAGACTTCACGTATGTTCCCTACAAAGCCCGCCTAGCGGTAACTGTCCAATGACTTGCATGAACAGATCTGTAGGCACCTAACTGATCTTAGCCTTTGAATCTCGCTTTTCTCAATACAGGTTGTTATTCAGTCGCTCACGATCTTCTTGTTGGATAAAAGGGGTTCAAAAGGTGGCTACTATGAGCACGAAAATGGGAGAAGTCTGAGATTGAAAAGATGGATCGGTGC
>JALNQA010000115.1:0-46982 GCA_028456235.1 Ophiosphaerella narmari | reverse complement strand
GCATCTACAGCACGGTTGAGATCGTCCATTGACTCAGTCCGCTCAAATCGCGTGCCAAGCCAGTTTCCAAGGTTGTTTAGCCTGCCAGCTCGATCAGGGTGGTCTTGGGGAGTAGCATCGACTGCCATGTTGGCGGCATCTACAGCACGGTTGAGATCGTCTATTGACCCAGTCCGCTCAAATCGCGTGCCAAGCAAGTTTCCAAGGCTGTTCAGCCAGACAGCTCGATTAGGGTGGTCTTGAGGAGTAGCATCGACTGCCATGTTGGCGGCATCTACAGCACAGTTGAGATCGTCCATTGACCCGGTCCGGCCAAATCGCCTGCCAAGCCAGTTTCCAAGGTTGTTCAAGATAGCAGCTCGATTAGGGTGGTCTTGAGTAGTATCGACTGCCATGTTAGCGGCATCTACAGCACGGTTGAGATCGTCTATTGACCCAGTCCGCTCAAATCGCGTGCCAAGCCAGTTTCCAAGGTTGTTCAGCCTGCCAGCTCGATTAGGGTGGTCTTGAGGAGTAGTATCGACTGCCATGTTGGCGGCATCTACAGCACGGTTGAGATCATCTATTGACCCGGTCCGGCCAAATCGTGTGCCAAGCCAGCCCCCAAGGTTGTTCAGCCTGTCAGCTCGATTAGGGTGGTCTTGAGGAGTAGCATCGACTGCTATGTTGGCAGCATCTACAGCACGGTTGAGATCATCCATTGACCCAGTCCGCTCAAATCGCCTACCGAGCATATTGCCAAAGTTGCTTAGCCTACCCATTAAATCCATAGATTCTTGTGGCGTCATGTCCACTGCTTGTTCCATAATGCTAACAGCCTTCTCTAAATCCTCTATATTGCCACTCCGCTCATAATTCCGTATTAATCGGATCGCCTCGTTGTTTTGGCGACTAATTACTTCATCCAACGTAGCATCCCGGATAATGCTCTGACTACTTGATCTAATGGTGTTAACGGAGTACCCTTTTACCTAGGCCGCCTTTAAAGAAGTTCACACATTACATTCCACTTCCGGTATGTGTACGTATAGCTAAGGCGGCCTTCTTTTTTTACGGAAAATAATTTGTATAAAATTTAACATACCTCTCTTTCATTAGCGCGGGCAGAAGCTCCTCGGAAATGTACGTGTGTTCGCACATTCTCGCCGACATCATGTCGAAAATCTGAAGGCGTCGAGCGTAATCGGGGTCATTAGGACTTGTCACCGCTACCCATCCTTCCATTCTCTGAATAGCTTGTTGGAGATATTCTTTTAAGGGTGTCCTCTTGAAAAGGAGGAAGCACGTGAAAACGTACAGTTCGGTCTGCACATCGTTTACCAGATCCACATGGAGCTCCGCGAAAGAGTGAAGATCTTCGTTGCTCATGTCTTGCAGCGAACTAGTCATTTCCGGCTCGATGCGAAACAATTCCATATCTGCGAGATCGCTTGTGAAAGGGCGATAAGTGTTGCTACTTATACCTATTTCGTTCGCTGTGAAACTTGGGATACGTCTCACCATGAATTTCTGAACAATTTGTCTTCTCAGATTCCTTAGTGGCTTCCCGTGCCGTGTCACATTCGGTCGTGTTTCTCGTCTGTGGTACCACAGCAGCTTTGTGTACCTTATTGTAGTAGGGCGTTTGCTGACCTTAGTCCTGGCGTTATACTTAGTTGTCAGTTCGTCTGCAGTCTTAAATTTTAGATAAAACACCTTGGGTTACACAGCTTATAGAGGTTCGGGCATTTAGCAATTAGATTGAGAGCTCAGCCTCACCGTGTGCCTCAGATTATTCAAAAGTCTTTAATGTGGCGGTGCTCTTCGTGATTGAGACTATTCGTGACCGGTGGTGAGGTGTCTGCCTGGGCTTCACCGGTCGATAGGGCCATTTTGTGCGACGATACTAGAACCTTAAGTTATTGAGCGAGGTTCCCTGGCGAATAAAAATGCGATTTCGTCCCTTAAGGCCTTGTCCTTTGCTTCATAGGCGAGACGTGGCAGTTTATGTGTTGCCCAAAACTTTCTTCGCGCGGCTGACCGGCAAAGAAGCCGGCTGAACAGCGCCGCATTTAATCCTGGTTGTAGCTGACCGGTGGCGCTTCTCTACTTAATCGCTGGGTAGGCGAAAAAATTGAAAGGAGAGCTCCAAGGCTTTTCTACTAACATTCTCTAAGAGCTGCAGTCATATTTTGGTGACAGATAAATTTGAATTAAACTAAGAATAGGCATGTGGTGATCTATGTTGGTATAGGAAGAAACGTTGTAATGCGGCATAGTGCACCCCTGCCCTTTTGATTAGGCGAAGGAGACCCCACTTTGCTCGCTTGTATTTCACCAGTGGCTGCATATTGGAGGCTAAGAATTGAGAGCTGTCGTGTTGGGCGAAGATTCGGATGGCTCTACGAGTCGGTATGCTAGTTTATGCGCGGCATAATGCTCGGCTCGCTGCGGTCATTCTAGTATTGGAATGCTGGATATATTTGTACTTGAGATGAATACAATAAGTACCGTCGTATAACTGTAGAGGGGATAATGTTAGCCACCGACTTATTCATGGATAAAGCTTGATGCACTAACGTTGCTCCGGCCACAACTAGCTCAACGGCTTTTGCTCTAGTTGAGCCTGACAGTATTGCGATAAACGTAGTAGTAGCAACTACAATCGTGAAAAGTCGGGCAATGAGGCTGTTTAGGCAATTACAAACAATGACCGGGGCAAGCAGGAGTGTGACGATGAAAGGTATCATTAAAGCCCGAGCCGTCCGTGTGACGGATGATTTTAGCATTATGTGGACATTCGGGTCTCTTGAGATATCGAGACGACGATGCTATGACGGATTTAGTTTATACCTATTTGCCTTTCTATGCAGATTCCCTACCTTCCAAAAACATTGGCGGATACGAGTGAAGATCGCCTCTACCGATATCTCTAGCCACATCATGACCGTGTCGTCCACGGACGCTACGCTAAGCAACTCATTGGTGTAGTTCAGATACGCGGTTTCCTGTCTCGCTATGCAACCGGTTCCGTTAATCCAGTTCTGTAAGCTTGACACGGTTCGAGGCTTCGCAGCTTCGAAGCTGAAGATCTGGTGGTTTCTTATGATTAAGTTATCTGCACCTCTTTTAGCCTTTGACGTTTAATTGACAGAGCCTACGTACCGTAACTGGTTAAAGCTTCGTCAATTTCAGCGAAAACGGACTCCCGTTCACCATTGTCATCCGCTCGAGTGCTTCCAAGACGTAAAAGAGTACACTCTTCTCGGTCGACTTTCTGCAATTGCTTCTCCAAGCGCGATAGCCTGTCTTGTTTTAACAGAAGTAGGCGCGAACGCAAGTTGGAGAACCGTCGGCAAACATGAAAGGAGTCATGAGACGCAATAAGCGCCGAGAAACGAGGATAGCCAGCAGGGTTGTCTTCAACTGATACCAAGTCAGTAGCGTTCTTCCATAGTAGATTCGGGTTAGGGTAAAGGCTACTTTGCGTTGGGTATCTTGAACTATCTTGTCTTTTATTTGTGTTTTTGAGAAACTTTGTTGTCCATAGCGAAAATGTGTTCTGGATGCGTTCCAGACATGTCCTGTCTAAGCCGCCATTCCTGGGGGTAATGTGGACTGAATTGGTACCGTGGCCGAGTTCGATATCTGTCGGACGCGGACAAGCCATCGGAAAGGGTGTTTCTGGAAGGGGAAAGGCGACGTGCGCAAGTAAGAAAATTTAGGGCCACCGCCCCACCGTTGGGTGTCATTGCTTATGCATAGGGCAAACAGCGGAATCCCTTGACGCCAAGGCAGATTAGCATAGATTTTAGCGACAGCAAGGCTGACCGTTAGGTTCAAGAGGCCATGCACTAGCGAACAACCTTAAAAGACCATACCCGCGTTCGTTGGTGCCGTACTCTTCACCAACCATAGACTGCTCAAGAATTAATTGTTATGGAGTCTTCTGTAGCGTGAGGCGGCCCTGCCCCTAGCTTTATCACTCTAATATTTCTTACAGGAATGCGCACGGTCGGGAATTTGTTTTCTGCGGTGGTGGTGGGCGGGCCGCAGTACAGGTGTATAACAAAGTAGGCATTGTCACACGTCTGTCTTGGTGATACTTACAAACCACTACTAGGAACTTAAATTTCGACCAAACGATCGCGTTTACGTCGTTACTCCGGTTCGGGAGGGACCATTCTTGGTGTCGTCTACCACTAATGGGAGATACACCCTCTGTGATCTGAAAAAAAGACCAGTACAGAATGGGAAAGAGTTTGAAGAGTCAGAACTAGAATTAGAGCCGGAAGACTTCTAGTAGAAGTGGCAACACTTGCTACGATAGTCAAAACCCTTTAGAAGAGGCGATTGTATTTGCCTAGCTAGTAGTTTACTGTCATGATGAAAATTTACTTTACCCGATCAGTCTAACACGGTGCGTATTATGAAGTTCCGGGTCACCCATGCATCCTCATCCTGCCCTCGCATACTGGTAGTCAACTTTGTGAGAAAATCAAACAGATCATCGCCGCTATGAATGCCTCGAAATGCGCTGTCGGCAGTATGCGATATCTCGGGTAAGACCATCAAAGGAAAAGGAGTTGGCTTGCTTGTAACGAAGACCTTTATGATATCTTCACACTGGCCTCTGCCGCAGTCCTGAAGGGACTCGGGAACCTTCATTCGCAACCCTATTAGCCGCCTACCATCCGCCCCGTCCTTCTTCGGTAGTATAGTTTTATAGCCTCCTCCACCCGCTTGAGAAATGAGGTTTTTAACTCGCCAAGAAGGGGCGAAGTCGAATACCGCTAAGTATAGCGGTTTGCTACCGTTATTTTCAACGATAAATTCCCATTTGGTATCATGCTTGACGTTAAATGCGCTAGATGCATCAGCAGGGCACTTGGGCATAAGTGAGAATGTACTTTCAAAGGTCGCACTCGATAGCCGATTCACCAGTCCCTCAAAATACTTAAACGTGGCGAGGTGTTGTAGGACGTTTACAAGAGCTTTTGTCGGTCCTTCTAAGTTGCATGGTATGTTCGGGATGCAAGCAACCTTGTCATGTAACGCATCGACCACTTCATACTCATCATGCTCGTTGATGGTTACTTTGAATAGACACAGTCCCTTCGTTTGGTCCTCTGTGAAAAAGCGTATGAAACGTAATTCTTTTGCTATCTCTTCTAATCGATGGTTGCCGCTGGTGCTCGCTGGAAGTTTTATGGGAATATATCGGGGAGAGAGACTGGTAAGTGGCTTTGCTTTCCAGCCCATCTGGAACTGTAAGGTTGATGTCGCGTCGATATCTATCAATTCCGACTCGAAGGCTCGAACAGTATTCACTCGCACATTCAGAAGCGCCTTTTCCCGCTGATTTTGAGCCCGATCGGGGGCATGGAATGGATATATGGCGTACTCATCTCCTTCGCAAACGCCGTGTGCATGTCCCGCCTTCAAACAAAGTTTACCACTTTCAGTCTTGTATATCGAAACAAAAGTGTTATCTGGTGGGAGGAGAGAGCCGTTGGAAAATGAAAAATTCTCGTTACCATAGCGTACTGGAGTTTGTCGCGGCCAGGAGGCATGGAACCTTGTGCTAAGGTACTGATGTATAGATTGGTGCGTAAGTTCTATACCTCTGTTCCTTAGAGTACTGAGAGCATCGAGGAGGAAGTAGGTAAGGGCTCCTCTTGCCCCATCCACTGTTTCAAGTTCATATGCTCTTTCATGCGGAGCACACGCTGAGAGGATTGCATAGCCATTGGGGTTGAGAAGCCAGTCTTTCTCCATCGAAGAATCACGTAAAATGCTGGTCGTGTCGAATAAGCTCGTGTTCTGCTCCCGGAGGCTGGCAGCATCGACACTAGAGTCGTAATCAACGGATCGGACGTCAAACCCGTGCCAGTCGCTGTTGCGCACCACACTCCCAGAAAAACAACAGTCAAGGACAAGTATAACACGAAGTCCCTTCTCAACCATTTTGTGGAGAGCATTTGCAAAATATTGACCTCTAAAATATCTGCTCCCACTGCTGTCGTCTGACAGAAGAACCAGGGCCAGTTCGGGTTGTGAACGGCTCCGCATTTGTACGCCATGTCCAGAGTAGTGGATGTAGACGAAATCTCCACCTTTCGCTCTATCGATTACTCTGCGAAGGCTAGACGTAACGTTTTCGTATGTCGGCCATACTTCTGGCTCTTCGGGTGGACGAGGAGGGCTGGCATTTGTGGGTGTTGTCGCGGTAAGGATTACTATATCCGCATTAGTCTCCCGTTCCTCAAGAAAGTGCTTGACAGTCATCGCATCTCGGACACAGCCCCTAAGGCATTTGTGTTCAGATTCGGGGTAGTAATTGATACCGATTATGACGGCCCAGTGGGTTGTCGTAGTTTGAGATCCGATAGTCATATTGACTTCGAAATTGACTATCTCCTTATACTTTGTCTGCACTAGCAGGGAGGATGGCCGACCCACCCTTGCTCTACCCTTGTTATGCGGCGATTCTGTAGGTGTTCTCAGGGAGTTGGTTGAGTTGGTTGACTGGAGGCATGACCAAGGCTGCGGGGTCACTTGCCAAGATCCCACACACCCACAAGCGCGATAGAGAGGGACGTTATGAATTGCGAAATCTTTGATTTGACTCCAAAGCAAGTCTAACGGCACTGTCCTAATACATCTGCGCTACCGGAACGCTCCACGGCTCTGCTCCGCTTGTTTCTGATGTTTTTGCCTTTCCTACCTTCCTCACCCTCTTCGCTTTTGGTTCCGATGAATTTGTCTTAGGAGCGTCTACTTCTGGCGCGCTCTTGCGCTTCCGCCCATGTTTCCCCTTTTTAGCCTCTTTGGAAGCGTCCTTCTCGGCACGCTTCGCTTGATCTACTTTAAGGTCCTCATAGCTCATAACCCTCGCCGTTCCAAGCACTACTAGCTTAGTCGACCGACGTACCTTCGCTTCATCATTGCATTAAGAGTCGGATATGATTCTGCTAGAGGATTCCCTTTGCAAAGGACATTTGAGCGGCCTTAACAAGCTTCTGTATGAGCCTCTGTAGGTGCCATCTACTCACCTCGTCACAAGCCTGAGCATTATGCTGCTGCTGCATGATCATGTCCTGCGGCGATGCGAGACCCTCTGTTGATACTGGCGTCTTAGGGGACTGCGGTGCCGCGTCTTGTGGTTGATATGGCTCTACTGGTTGACAAGGCCTTGCTGACCACTGCAAGAGTCAGCTCAGGGAGCTTCATCATAGTATTAAGCACTTGATTTGGATTGAATGGGAACAATCCACATGCAGCAAATCCAGCCTTAATACCCTTAGGCTTAAAGGCTTTAATCTTGGCAGGGCTATACAGAGTAATGAAATGCTCTTTGCTTACTTTATTTACATTTCCCCGCTTCAGCAGTTCGACCCGTTCGCGATAGGCCGCCTTTAGAGGGGCAAATGTAGCAACATCGTATGGCTGTAGCTTATGCGAGGTGTGAGAAAGGAGACGACACAATATAATGTTATTCAAGAGACAAAACTCTGGAATTTCGACGGTTTCGTGCGTTCCAAAGCCGTCGCAAATCGGCGCTCGAGGCTTACTGTTAGCTCGGTCCTTAGTTTCAGGGTCAAAGATGCGTCCAAGCCACTGCAGGCTAATATACGAGTCGGTGTATCCAGATTCATGTAACGCATATTGCCATCCAGGGGCTTCGGATGTAGACCGGTTACTTCGATAGGTTGCAGCCGGCTAGATAGTTATAGGGTTTAAATACCTACCGTCAACGCTAATACACTCAATCGCAATCACAACCTCACGCTTAACACGCGCACCTCTATACTTACGCAGATCAATCTTCCGTACAAGGGCCTTAGCTAAGGCTAACATATATAGCATCACTCTAGTCTCGTCTATGTTATAGACGTTCTCTGCTAAAACAGCTAGATCGCGTAATAACCTTTCGATGACTTCGAACCAGTGCATTGCTTTAGGATAAACATGCTATTCTCGGACATCCAAATTCGAGGGAGGTCTTGCATGGCCTGAGAAAACAGGAGTGGGTTGATAATTTGCCGATTGACAGCGTCGACAAACCAACAAATTGCACGGCAACCACGGGGTAAAGTCTTAAGAAAAGCCAGGACCTTAGAATTGGATAGCTATAGAATAGCTATCTACTAACTAAAGCTCCGTATACCGGAAGAATGAGGTTTCAAGATGTCTTTTTCACAAAATTGTCCCGCTACACCGCGACCCAGGGATGAACCTTATACACGCTGCGGCGAGATCTGCGGTATTAACCAGTAACATCCCTCCCTGCGACACGAAATCCCTACGTGAAGATAGCAAGCAGGAGTACTTACACTCCAAACCCAATAAGCTCTACGCACCTGTTGGTATAATGCGCATCCACTCGTGGCGGAACAACCGCCGTGCGGAAAAACGGCCTCTTATTGAGTCGTCTCAAAAGTACTAGCGTAACTTTTAAAACTTGCAAACACCCTTTTACTATAGCCTAGCTAATTCGATATTATATATCAGGTCCACACTAGAAAATTACGGCAACCTTGAGCTTGCTGTCGGAGGTTCCGTTCGTGGCGACTCTTCGTACATCAGTATTATCCCCCAGCTAATCACGAACTTTGTCATGTCTTCTTGCTTCAGAGCTATAGGGAGAAAGCCTAACTACCAAAGCCCATAATCCTTGACTTTAGCTCTAGGCACGGACCGACGGTAGGCAACGGGAGGCAAAAATAGAACAAGACACCTAGCCATAAAGGAATCTGTTTCCCCATTTCTATCATCTTGTTTTAATTCATCCTGGCATGGTCAAGCATATTACGCGAAGTCACACGCTGAGTCACGTGGCAACCCTTCTTTACTGAGAAACTCTCGGATTCCTGACTTTTACGTCTGTAGCATTACTGTGTAGGTAGTTGTCAATGTACTCCTTTAGTATCAACCTAGTGCGTACCTATGGATGCAGCCAGCTAGGCGCCGGCGTAAAGTCCGCCTCCAAATGTGTATAGAAGCTATGCTGCCCTAGCAGAACACCGTGATACCGACGTGTCTCGCACTACTGTGTGGTATCGTGATAACGGACGACCCTCTAGAAAGACGAAGGCCAAACACTAGCAATACCTCGCCCCAACGGAAGAGATATCTCTCGTTCTGCTTCTACTACGAATGGGCGGGGCGATAGACTGGAATCGCCATAACATCAACATATATGACAAGATCACTTAGTGGTTTGAGGTGATCGAGCCAGAACTTTGTAGACTAGACATTGTGCTAGAGAACGTCTATAACATGGACGAGACAGGATTTATGCTTTCTATGTTAGGCTCTGTTACCGTCCTCGTGGGTAAGCATGATCTGCGAGACTACAGAAGTGTTATTGTTGAGCGGGCGATGGTGACGTCGAGTGCGTATCCGCAAGCGGTCGGCATCTGAGCCCAATGGTTATCTGGCCAGCCTCTACCCATCGAAGTAGCTGGACGACGTACCCTACCCCTAGGTGGGTCTATGCTTTCTCTGCGTCCGGCCACAACGACCCCCATCCCAGCTTACAGTGGATGAAGCGAGTATTCAACTCCCCAAAAAGACACAAGCTAACCAGAAACCACGAATACTAATGTGCAACGGCTTTGGGACACATGAAAGCATTGAGATGCCAGAGGTCCGCCAGGAAAACAACATTATTTTATGCCGACCGCCCTCTCACACATCTCACAAGCTCCAACCTTGTGACGTTGCAGTATTCGTTCCATTAAAGGCAGCTTACCGCGACCAGGTAGAACGACTGTATCGTTTAGGTGTGACTATAGTTAACAAAGAGCACTTCACCAGTCTGTATTGTCCTGCGAGGGCTAGGGCGATGACCAAGAAGAACATCCTCGCGGGATGGGCCAAGTCCGGTTTGTTTCCATTCAACCCGGATAGGGTACTTAGAGATGTCAAGAAACCAGTTGCTTGGATATCATGCGGATAGAAGTGGAAGCAAGGATTCAAAGCGCTAGATCAAAATAGTGCTAGGTTAAAAGCATCGGGCTGAGCCGAGCCGCAGTTGGTGGGTCAACCCCTGCGATCGAGCCCCACGGCTTAGCCCCGCTGCTCAGCCCCACTGTCGTGCTGCCAGCCCAGCTTGCAACGCCCTCTAAGTAGGACGGCAGGCTAAGCAGCGCAGCTGTTGCTGTTTTGCCTTTTGTGTTTTCCGCTCGCTATTTGTGCAGCTGAGCGCAAATAAACACCAATGACACAATTCTTTACGGCCGGCCCAATCCGACGATGAGCGCTGCACCAGCAGCTGCACATGGCGCACAACAACAGCGACAACGGTGTCGACAGCGCAGCCAGCGGGCTAATTTTCTAAGGGTGCTACGACGCTGGGTGGGCAAGCTGCTGGTGTGTTCAACAGTCCCTACTGACCGCTTCAGTATAATCGCCGTGCAGGGCCTGGGTGCCCATCCGTTCTACACTTGGGTTAAGAAGATCGCGGCGCCGGGAACGAAGGGGAAGCCAGCATCAAGCAAGCTGAGCCGGTGGCTTCAGAAGAAGACCAGCACAGCACAGCGCGATGATGCAGAGCATAACAAACACCCTACAACGATAGTAATGTGGCCGCGCGACACCCCTGGTGCCAGAGTTCAGCAGCGCACGGGCTGCCACA
This sequence comes from Ophiosphaerella narmari, assembly GCA_028456235.1. Classification (NCBI taxonomy): domain Eukaryota; kingdom Fungi; phylum Ascomycota; class Dothideomycetes; order Pleosporales; family Phaeosphaeriaceae; genus Ophiosphaerella; species Ophiosphaerella narmari. The sequence goes on along the minus strand of JALNQA010000115.1, from coordinate 36,361 downwards.
TACAGCTACGGGTCGGACTGGAGGGACCGACAGGTGGACACGAGCCTGCGTGAGTGTGGACAGCAGCTGCTGGAGGTGCTGCTCCGGCATCGGCAGAGCAATTGCGTACGTTGCTGCGCTACTAGTCACAATCCACCTCTCCTAGGATTCTAACATAGGCGTGATAGGAACGCCGGAGGCCGCTCATCCTCATAGGGCACAGCCTTGGGGGTCTTGTCATTCAGCAGGTACGTGAAACAGTGCCACACAGTGCATAAAGAGTAGTTATTAATTCGGCCAGGCGCTTGCCATCGCTGTCCACGGACCCCACTACACCGACATTCGCTTCTCAGTTGCAGGCATTATCTTTCTCGGCACGCTGTTCCAGGGGAGCGACGAGGCAGCATACGCACGATGGCTAGCGAAGCTTTTCCGGCTACGGAAGGACAAGGGCCACAGGTACACACTCTTAGAGACGCTGCAGAGCAATAGCCCAGGTCTGTATGCACTCTCGATAGACTTTTGGCGCAGCTACGGCGAGTACGACATGACGTGCTTCTACGAGAACAGGGAGGCTGTGTATGGGCCTATAAGCAGACAGGTAGGGCGATGACGAGTTTCTTTAGGCCCTCTTCGCTGCCTATCGGCAGTTTGTTAGCATGCAATCTGCCACGACGGTGGGAAAGACGCTGATGTACATGGACGCTGACCATTCTGGGCTTAACAAGTTTAGCGGAAGAGACGACAAGAACTTTAGGCAGCTGCTGCCTGAGCTCCGCCGAACGATGGAGAACAGTAAGCCAGTCGTGGCGGGCCGGATCCACGCTCGGGGTAAGTAGATACACATGCCGGTGTGCATCGTCACAACTAACAACAGACTTTACAGACACTAATTCTACAGGTAACATGCACTGGATAGTCCCTCGCGCATTCAACAGCTTATTTACCGGGCGTGCTCAGCTTCTTGAACGCATTCAGAGCGCCTTACGTGATGATGGCGCAAGTGTTACTAGGCGTAAGCAACTTGTTATCACTGGGCTGAGTGGCATAGGCAAGAGTGAGGTATGCCTTCAGATCGCAAATATAATGCGGCACGAGTGCGTTGCCACTATACTTTCAAGGAATCATTCTAGCACTAACTGTGTGCAGCCTCTGGGGTGTGTTTTAGGTCGACGCGAGTAGCCAGGCCACTGCTAAGAACGGCTTCCTAGCGGTAGCAAAGGCGCTTAGGTCTCCTGCTGAGAGCATTGAAGACTCGCTCTTAGCGCTAGCGGGCACGCGGAGATGCTGGTTGCTCATCTTAGACAACGCAGACGATCCAAGGTTCGACTACGCACGGTATATTCCATCTGGCATTAATGGCGTAGTAATTATAACGTCCCGTGTACCGCAGTGCAGCCAGTACAGCACTGTGCCTGTAGAAGCGCTGGAGGGCCTGGACGCACAGCACTCTGTGCAGCTTCTCCTCAAAGCTACGCGAGTGCCAGAAGGGCAGTGGCAGGGCTGCGACAAGCAGGCACAAGATATCGTGCAACTGTTAGGGTCTCACACTCACGCTAATCCAGGCCGGCGCGTACATCGCAGAAGGATACTGTACGCTGGACCAGTATCCTGCAAAGTACCAGCGGCAGCGCAAGCAGCTGCTTGAGCACTACCCGGACCAAGAGCAGTCACGGTATCGAGATGTGTACGCTACGTTCGAGGCGGCTGCAGAGGTTCTCCACAACGACAAGGGTGGAAAAGACGCGCTGGACCTTCTCGAGATCCTCGCTACTCCGCACTCGAGTGTGCTTCCACTCCGGTTATTTGCAGACGCATGGCAAGGCGCCGCTCGTGTGCCGAAGACTGGCACTACATTGAACGAGATGGATGCACTCGGACTGTGGCATGCGTTCCAGCTGCCGGGCTTTGTCGAGAGAGAGGCGGGTGAGTGGGGCGACCACCGGCTTAAAAAGGCCAGCGCTCTACTCGCCTCGCTCTCGTTGGCATGGAGAAGTTGGATAGACAATGTTGACGGCTTGTCGATGCATCCTTTGGCGCACGCGTGGGCGAGGGACCGGCCGCAGAAGCAACAGCAGCAGCAGGCAGGGATTTCGGCTAGATGTATGCTTGTTCTATCGCGAAAGCAGTTGGCGACGTGGTAGGTATACGAGAGGGAGCTTCGGCCGCACCTTCAGGCTTTTCTCGCACCCAGCGTAGAGACTGTACTATCGTTTGGTCCACAAAAGGAAATTTTAGCTGTATTGCTCAAGTATGGATGGGCGCTAAGCACGATGAGGGGAGACGCCAGGCTCGAGGCCTTGCTTCTTGGGATCTACGGGCAGTTGTAGATCATGCCAGAGGATCCGTCAGAAGAGCATATAGCTATATGGGATCTTGCGGCCAGGGACGTAGGATACATGGGCCACGCGAGGGAGGCAGTAGCGTTGCTAGAGCACATCGTCAAGGTCCGTGAGACCACGCTGGCGGAGACTCACCCCAATCGACTGGCGTCGCAGCATGCGCTTGCTCTTGCATATGACGCCAACGGACAGACGAAGGAGGCGGTAGCGCTACTAGAAAACGTAGTTGCTATTGAGAGCCAAGTTTTACAATATGACCACCCTTCTCGCCTAGTATCAACAGAAGCTCTTTGATCCTTGTACGCAGCACTAGGAGGAAACGATGGTTAAATACATATTGTACTTTCTCAAGACCACTACAGCTATACAAAGCTCCCTCTCTATTAGACCGCTCTTGAAAATCCTCCTTCTATCTAGCATTAACTATATCTTAACGTGTATCTATACAGGTGCTCTAGATGCGCTAATTTACGGGCCTCTATCGACATGCAAAGCCCTATACAGCGTGCTAATAGTAGCCGGAGCTTAGTGCTGGCGCTGTTTATTACTGGTCGGTTTTGCGACAAAATAAGGCCCTAGAGAGCGCAGGCGCGGAGGGTGCTAGCATAGTAGTATTTTTTTTTTGCTGTAGAGGTGGCAATATGTGCAAGATTACCTATACTATACTATAGACACTAGCCTACAGCATTTCTTAAGATGTGCGGATTCTCTGTACGGAGTTGTGCTTGACGCACAAAGATCCTACAACTGCTATTTCCAAGCCTACAAGCTTTTGGTAGTAAAGTGCGTGGTAACAACTGTGTTACTAATTGCTTTGCCAACGTTGTCTACCGCAGGTCTATCGACTATCCCTGTTCGTTCGCAACATTGTATCTCTATAGACAAGTTGGAGGGTCCTAAGAGAGCTAGACCCCCAAAAGTCGTCATAGTGGGTGCTAGAGTTGAGTTAGGATGAGGCTAGTCTGTGTCAAAGTTTCGTCGACCGGACAATGAGATGCTCAATACTCGCCTAGCAGGGTATGTAATTTTAGCTCGTCTTAGGCAATGTAGTAGTTTGTAATAGTACGCTAAGAAGTTTTATACTATTCTATGCTGACAAAGAAAAAGTTATTATCAGCTTACTTTCTTAACTTACTCCTAAAAAATTGTAAAAATAATCTTCTCTTTATGCATAGCGAGAGACGTATATCTCTTCTAACGTTAGACTAAAACCGCCAAGTTTTAGGCAGCTGTTTTGTTTTCGGATGCTCTTCGCCAAAGATCCGTTGCCTCTTCTCCAGTACGTCCTTTATCACCTCGGCTGCCTCTTCGGAAGAAACCGAGAAGATACACTAAATCGTAGTGATCAAATAGCACAGCGCTTGTCAGTCGGCTAACGCGTTTCCAGCGTCGAAACCAGCTTCGACGCAGCCATCTCACACACTTCGAGATGCGGCCTAACGCACAGCGATACCTACTTTGTACCCTAGAGACATACCGTCAAGTCGCCCTCAAGCGCCAGATGTCCCCTCCGCTGACCGAAGGAAAGATATAGTCAAGCCCACCACGTCCTCATACTTCTCGCACGCACCAGCGCTGATTCCTAGACCAAGCTAGCAGCCGAGATCTACTCTTAGCTCGTTGAAGGGAAATACGATAAAATAGGGGGATTATATGGTAAGATAGAGTGTGGCGGCCATAGAAATCGAAGCCTGCGCTTTGGCGGGTGGGTTGAATGTCACTAGCAGGGCGCTACCGCCGAACAGCCAACGGCTCTTTATATGAGTATTGCAATTTTTTTAGCGTTGTACAGATATATCAGTTTGACCTCTGAGGGTTATAAGGAAGATACCTTTTATTTGCCGCTGTCTTATGCGCCCGATAATAGCTACTAAACCAAGCGAAAAAGCTTTAGTATTTAAGTTAAGGTGCTGTCAAAGATACTTTCCTAAAAGCCACTTCAAAAATTTGATTTAGATTATTTATACGTTATACCTAGTCAGCATTGCTAAACTTATATTTAGGGCAGAGTCTTGCGGCTTCTCAGTTCTATGAGAGTTTCTGGATAGTTTCCTCGGCGCGCTGCAATCTAAGTTCGTATACAGCTACTTCAGTGCTCACTATATTGCGCGGAACTCCCTCTTCAGAAGATCTCAACTCCGGATTTTTGTCGCAAAGAAAATTCTTTATTTTCGTTATTAGATCCGCATTTCCTGACAGTCGTGACCCTGCGCTGAGCTGGAATGCCATAGGTAAAACATCTGTTCGGCCGATACCTCTCGATACAGCCCCACCGTGTCGTGCAGCAGTATTATGTCTTGAGATAAGATGGAAATGCGGCACTATCATCGCACATTCTCCATGTGGGAGTTTGGGCTTGGAAATCTTTGTAAAGAGCTATCTCTAGCGTTGACTTCATGCTTTTCCGAGAGAAAGGGTCAGCATTGCGGAGAATTCCGGCACCGCAGAACTACACCAACATTGGCGTTCCACCCCCTCAACAGGAATGGCCAGCCTACATCTTTAGCCGCTGTGTGTAGCTACCCTTACAGTCCTCCATCCGACCTATTATCTACAAGTATAGTATCATTTTCCATTTACGAGATAACCTTGTTCAAGGACTGATTCCTAATAAGTACCGGAGGATATCTTTACGATTCAGCTCGGTCTAGGTGCAAGTGTAGGTTTGATGATTAGGGGCAGTATATGGAGGTACAAAAGCTTGCGAAACCGGTGTCACCCTTTCGCTTACATAACGGTTCTACTGCGTCTCGTTGACAGGGACCCATGTCTGCTTTTTGCCGTATATGATTAAGTGGCATAAAACCGGGCTAGGATCCCACACTTATAGCCTTACTGAGGCTACTAAGTGCTCTCTGAACTGCCGGCACTATACTGTACTACTGTATGTGGCGCCTGCAGTGCCAAGTTTCTTCGAAAACGCCACCTTTTCTTTGCCACCAGCTCTAGCTATGCACACTTGCCGTCCTCTCTACTCTCCCCCATGACCCGTTCTCAAAAATGGCAATTCAATCCCTGAAGCTTCAAGTCATGGAAGATTCAAACCGGCTTAACCCAGTGCCCTCACTATATGGCCCGGGAACATTTTCTGCCTGGCTACTCGCTCTATTCTCCGTGTCCATAGGCCGGACCCTTAATCTGTATAGTAGACAGAAAGAAGCTTTTACAAACGATCTCATCGCGAGTTTGTTTTATCTAACAATTCCGTCGATCTATTTAATATGTCAACTATACCAGTTTCCAGGCACACCCGCGACCTTCTAACAAGCAAAGATAACCGTACCGTTCGGGTCCTAGCCGTGGTAGAAGCCCCTCTCAGTATTTGCGAGACATTTTCGGCCTTTACTTGTCGTCTCAGTTGCCATTTCAGCAGTTTGGGGCCACAGAAATCGGCTATTAGGAGCTCTCACTTTCAGCACCTTATGCTTTTCAACCGAGATTATCCTTCGTATCAGCTCAAGAGGTACGACAATCAAAGTATCGAATTTCGCAAGGCTGTTTCTCTTCAATCTTGTGGAGGTTATGATTTTCTTCGTCATCCTTCTTGTCGTTGGTATCTTTCTATCCCTTGCTTCTTTTTACGTCTCCACCTGGTCCCGGTCAGTTTCTCCTCGGGAAATAAGCGTCCCCTAAGAATTCATTACGGAGCGTGTCAACGGAATGATGATAATTTTTTATTATATTCAGTTGGTCTCTCAGTGCGGTCGTGTGTGGTTACAATGGCGCTGGCCTCTGGGAGCTAACTGAGTATGGATCATCGCATATCGGTCTGGGACTAAGAACATCGTTTTTCATTCCGAAGACTACATCGTCGATTAAAGGCCTTGACGAAGCGGCTGCGTTAGCGGTCGACATAGTCACCTTTGCTTTTAGCATCTATGATGTTATCAGAATCAGAATGCATCGTGAGGAAGCGTAAGGATTCCCTAAGATTTTGTTGATTCATAGTGTCATTCAACAACAAAGGTACGTCTCATGGTGCCAGGCTGTTGGCAAGCCTGTCCCTCCATGACACCCTCGACATAACAATCACTCACTAAGCTTACACGCTGCTCTACTTGCCTGGGCTCCGTCTCGGTGCGGGACCTAAAGATGAAAGGAGTGTTGGCACCAAACGGTATCCCAACGATATCACCCGTTGCCGCCCACGAAGAGCAGATGCCCATGTGACCAGAGTCCGTGACGAAAAATGTTCTACCCTCCATAACCTGGTGTACCCTTCTGACCTCGGGGTGCGCATCCGAAGGTATGTTCTCCTCGGCGTAGCATGTCTCCATAATCAACCGATTCTGCCGCCCAATGTTGAGTGAGCTATCCGTGGCCATGGTCACCAGAGAGTCGTTCTCGCCGAAGAGCAACTTTGCTCGTCGGAGCCATGCCATCAGAAGATTGTTGAATGCTTTGCGAGGGCTTTCCCCGCTGGTATGTCGCAGGTCCCCTGAGACTCCCGGCTGAGAGTCAAACAGGGGCTCAAACTGGAGATCAATTTGACCGGCTGTGATGGTTCTTGCAAAATCCTCAACGATGCGTCTACTTTTCCCAAAATACTTTGGTTCGCCAAAGAGACCGGATTCGAGCGGGACAAGCCACCAGCTCAGCGCATGGTGAATCATGTATTCGTCCCCGATGCCTTCCCTGCACCAGAGGGTGGACAGATGTCTTATGCGGCCGAGTAGCAAGCCGTCAAGACGTGTAACACGTTGCTCAACTACGACCCCTTGGCCAATTAGTTGAGTGGGTGAAGTATGGCCGGCGCGTAAAGAGTTCTTGCTGCAAAAAAAAGGCCGGAACAGCCGTGGCATGGTCCAGTCGGGGATCCAACTTGGTGCGCGCTCCCATTTGTCGTATCTTGGGGGCTCAAAGTCCGGTCTAACGTGATCCTGAGGGAATGCGCCAGCGCATTGCATGACTGCGAACAGATCTTGGGTGCTCCTTGCCGCGAGCTTGGTAGCGAAACTTTCGTAACATTCGGTGGTGGAAAGACTGTAATTTGGCATCATGATTATGTCCGTTCTTGGAGGTGCTGTAAGGCTGTCTAGCCCAAGGAGAGAATAGATCCTGTCTCTATCATCTGAGCATTCCGCGTTGTGGAAGATCGGAAACAACGCAGCAAAAGAGAGGTGGCGGAAGGAAGCACCCGAATCGCGAACTCTAGATATGGCTTCAATGAGCCCGAGAGTAGGCGATTTGGTGGTCTCTCTAAGCAGATTTGATTTTCTCAGAGTCCGAGCAAATGCGTCAAAGTCCATGTGCGTGTACCCGTCGACAAGGACGGCTTTGCGAGCCGCTGCAACTTCTTGGATCACCCATCGCCGCCAGAACCAGGATCTTTCAAAGAAGGCACCGAGATGCCCACACCCATAGTCCTCGAGATGTTGTTCAAGCACGTCATCTCCTTCTGCCTCTATGCTCTTAATGACCTTTAGGAAATCCCTGTCACGTTCGCCTCGATCACCTAGCCAGGCGAAAACTCGGGAGGCCATTCGATATATGTCAAACATACGCGAGACCTGTTGCATTTTCTCTACAGTATCTGCCTGATTGATACACAAGGCATCGACCCAGAGATACCGGACCGCTGAAGTGCCTCTCATCCGACGCAGAAGCAACTTTACGGTGGTTGTGATCTTAAGTACCGATAGAGGTCGATGCTGGTTACTATCTTCGATGACCAAGTCAGACCACCCATATTGCAAGCCCCAGGCATAAGAAATTGCAATATATGGGAATCCAGAAGGGACATGGAGAAGCTGGCAATGGAGTTCATCGAAAAGTAATTTGGCTGGCTGGAGTGCTAACACACGTGTAAGCTCGCCTGGTAGGAGAGGACTGTACTGGTAATTTTCCATGAGCCATAGATCAGAGGAAACGCCTTGGACAGCAAGAGAACTTTACAACAGTTTTCAGCCGTTCACATAAATTGACTGCGTTGCACAGCCACAGCAGGCGGTGTACGTGGTCGAAGCTAGCCCATGTCTAGCAAATCAGGTTAGCTTCTTAGCATGCTACTACAAGCTACTGCATACCAAGAGGAGCTACAGGGTGTTAGCATGCGAGCCATCTGGTCAATATCCTGTACATACCCTGCTACACGAGTTTTAGGGGTTATATCATTTCGATCGGCGGAACTGCTACGCACACTCCACATCTTAAATCGACCTGTCGAACCCCGAAATCATGATCTTCGACATCTCAACCTCCCTTGCAACCTTCTGAAACAGATGAAGTGTTTCCTTGCCTATCCCATCTACGTTGCCTCGGTTTAGTCGTTTGACCTCATCGCGATAGAGAATTTTCAATGGCCCAAAAGCAGACACGTCACACGGCCGAAGCTTGTGAGTTGTATGAGAGGGAAGGCAGCATAGCATGGTGTTGTTTCTCGAAGCATAATTCTAGAATCTCAAGGGTCTCATAGCTTCCAAACTCATCGCTGATATAACCATAACGCAGGATCATGAGGCCCCATCAATATATGGCGCGGGCGTAGTTAGCCCCTAGCGCCGCCACTGTCACGTTCGCGTCGCGTGCAGGTTGCACACTCTAGCGGCGGACAGCGGGCCGCCACGTCCGTTTCCTGTTTAGCTCCAGATTGCGGAGTAGAAATGGCTGGAGCACGTATGGTGGCAACTTTCAATGGAGCGATTATTGCTGCGCGCAAGTTCGGGTGACAGACTGGGTGACAGAGGCGGCGCACCGGGGGCTAACCGCGCTCGCGCCATGATTGGCGGGGCCTCGTGATGCAGAACACACATGCGAGTGTACCTAAGCCAACAGCGTCACTACAGGCTGCCTAGCACGATAGAATCTTTAGCATCGAGGGGATCGTTGAATTCTGCACTCGAATCATGGTGGCCTCTAAATGGCGGCGACTAGATCCATGGCTCCGCGATCTCCTACCCGGGGACATTCCGGATGCGCGCATATTCTGTTGGGGATACAATGCGAACACGCACGGCAAGTGCGTTGGCCATCAATTCCTCCACGACCATGCAGAGCAGCTAGTGTGAGATCTCTGTCTTAGGAGAAAGCGTACAAATGTGAGATAAGACTGGACATTTATATGTGGTTCTGACAGTGGGGGACAGCGAAACGACCGATAGTCTTTTGTGGCGTACAGCCTGGGTGCCATCATCGTCAAAGGTGTCAGTCTTGCCCCTCCCTGTCATATACACAGCTAGCCAGCCTCCGGCTCTCATTCAATCAGACGCGGTGCGGAAAGGTGCACTGTAAGAGCACCGGCCGATCAAGACGTCGACGTACGGAATCATGTTCATGGGCACACCTCATCAGGGCGGCATCGGAGTGCAGTTTGGAAAGCTGTTGGTGAATGCGGCATCGGTATACAAGGCCACCACCAGCTAGCCGCTGGAGCATTTGGAGCGAGAATCGGAATGGCTCCAGCAGCAGCTTGGACAGTACGGGCCGACCAGTAGGGAGTTTATGACAAAATTTGCATACGAGGGGTACGAGACTCCGACAGCGCTAGGTCATTCAATTATGGTATACCTTCACCTTGACTACGGGTATCGCAAGTACTGATGATACAGGTGGTGCCAAAAGAATCTGCGGTCGTTCCAGGTGCAGTCGATGCAGAGCAGATCATGATCCACGCAAACCGCAAAGAAAGGGTCAAGTTCGAGTTCAAGGTGAATAATAACTATGAGGAGGTTTCGGACCATTTAATCATTAGGACTAAAAGCGCAGGCAGCGTTATCAGCCTACGATGGGGAGAAGAGATTAGGGTTGATGCAGGTATGTAACCCTGGGATGTAGCTATCTATAACGGCGATGACATTAACTGTCTATAACTCGAAGTAATCCCAAAGAGAGCTTTTCTGTCGTATTTAGCATATCTGAGGCTTCTGGGACTAATTACTTTGTTGCAAGACAAGCATTCGCCGTAATGCACAAGGCCGTCAGTGCGGGTACCAGCCGTCAAGCAGTCACTTTGCACGGCCTAGGCGGGATCAGGAAGACACAGCTGGCGATTGCATACACCAAGGCCCATCGAGGCGACTATTCGGCGATATTCTGGCTGAACATCAAAGACGAAGTGTCGGTGAAGTTGAGCTACTGGCGGCTAGCAAAGCAGATCTTGCGGGACTGCCCATCGGCCGGCCGGTTGGAGGTGCCAGGCAATGCGGGTCCCGGCACAGTCGATATCCGGTATTTTCTGCCCGGAGCGCACCACGGATCGGTTATCGTCACGACAAGGTCATCAAAGGTCCGTATAGGCCGTCGCGTGGAGGTGGGCAAGTTAGGAGATGTCCGCGAAAGCCTGCAGATCCTGTCTCATGCATCGCATCGCAAGGGTGTGATGGATGTTGAGTGGTTTGAATTCCTATACCGTACCGCGCTGTAAGCGCAGCGCTAAAGCTTTTAGATCCCAATGCCGCCGGGCTTGCTAGGGAGCTAGATGGACTGCCGCTAGCCTTAGCCACGGCGGGTGCCTACCTTGATCAGGTGGCGACAAGCTTTGTCGACTACCTTTGTCTGTACCGGACGTCATGGCGAAGGCTGCAATAAATGAGCCTTGGAGTAAGCATATACAAAGAGCGACAACTGTACTTGACATGGTATTTTTCTTTAGATTACATCAAACAGCAAAACGAAATATTATTCAGGCTGCTTCAGCTGTGGGCATGCTTTGACAACCAGGACCTCTGGTTTGAGCTTCTGAGAGAAGGGAGAACCAATAGGCTACAATGGCTTTGTTAACTAACAAAGGATGAGCTGAGTTTCGACGAGACAGTAAGGGTGCTATGCAACTACGGGTTGATAGATGTGGATAAGGCCTCCGAAGGAAATGTAGTAGGGTCTCAGGGGTACGGGATGCATAGCTGTGTGCACTCATCGACGGCGCATATAGTCAACCAAGAATGAGATCCCGAAACAGCCAGGGTGGCTGTAGAGTGTATAGCCAGTTATGTACCCAATAATGATGTGCAGCACTCGTGGCTGACTCAGCGTCGGCTTTTGCGACACTTGACAGGGTGTTGGGTATTATCGACGGCAGATTGGGTGGGAATGGGAGGGACCGAATTCTGTATAGCTTTGATGCGTGTGTTAGAATCGGAGACAGTTTGGCGATGTGGAGAAGATGTACTTACGAGCGCCCTCCGGCTAGTAATAGTTGGTTCAGGCGTGGGTTAGCACATCGCAGGAGGGCAATTCTAAGAGAGATAGCATTATAAACATTCTTGATATATAGCTTACTCTGATTTAAAAACCTCTCTCTAGGCCCCGTTACTAAGGTGATCGTTCCCTCGCTCTTTGAAAAGGCCGTTGAGAAACGTTGTGTTCTCCGCCTTCCTTCCGCTAACCCCTCGCCCACACTGAACATTCAGTCATTGCGCTGTATATCTCGGATTTAAATACGGCAACGGTATCCTCATCTGAGACGCTTTTCAGTGCGAATTTAGAATGACTTATAATCTGCACCGTTCCATTGTCATAGACAACTTGGAAGGCGTTCGTCACCCAGTCCACTTCTACCTTAAATAGCGTCATCCCAAGCTCTTTTACACCTCCCTCGCAAATCCCCAATCCTAAGAAGCAAGAGGCCAAGTTGTTTAGTGGCCGCAATGCATTGTGACTGCTCTCCAGTCGTTATTCATCTGGGCTCTTTTAATCCTATCCACCATGTCCCCACCGAACATGTTTCTTTTTCTATAGTCTATGGTGAGAGCTTCGGGTAGTATGGAGGGATAGCGAGGCGGTTATTGGGGCACAATGGGTGGCCATGGTCAGATGTGGCTGCCAAATTTCGCTGCTTGCATATCGGCTGCCACCCTCACCATGTTTTTTGACTTACCTTATCTCACCCGCCATGCATCTCTTGAGTACCGTATTCAGGGCTTCTGACATGCTCTTTAGTCAAGACTGCTTATGATTTGATAGGACGCGCGCTTTCGATGGTTTTTTACGAGGCCAGAATGATTGGTGTCCGTTGAGGTGTGCCCAACCCTAAGCATATTGCATGTGTGGCTTAATTAGAAGGATACAAACATAAAAAGAGGACGAGTCGCTCAACCGATCCATCATCCTCGCAGTCCCCACTATAGCTATTCTATAACATCTATAGATTTGTATTTCTATATTACGCCACGCTGACTAACAAGCACACCGTTGGTTTAGAGGAAGAAAATATTCAGCATTATTCGGACAACACGGAGACGTTCAGCACTACTCGTGTTGTTGTTCAAACAAAGGAGCATGGGAGGGAACGTCGCATAGCAACAACCACGTCTCCGTGTGTCTTATCCTCGACCAGCAACCAGCTGGCCAGCAGAGATCGATTCATGTGGATATTCAAACGGACGATGACGATACCCGAGGCCAATTTCAATGGGGTACGTGTTCATTTCCGCTTTCCAATTCAGCAATTCGAAATTGGGACTATCGCTTGACCGGACCGATGAAGGTTTCTGATCTTTACAATCGGATTCAACATCAATGGAGTTATTATAGATATAACTTTTCGGGCGGTGGTTCAGGATGCCATTATTGGGTGTGAGTCAAATCTCAATATGAGTAACATTCGTTAGATCTGTTTAGCCATACACTCCTCTCTGCGTTGGCTGGTACCCACGCGCTGCACCCGAGTGCACCGAATCAGGCTTGGGGCACATTTCAATTCCGGTATTCCACCACAGGAGCAACTCGTCCCGGCCAATCCATTCGGGGTCAATTTCTTTCTAAGAAGAGTGGGTGCGCGAATGGTTTAAGCCGGCCCCCAATGAACCGGCGGCCTAAGCATCGAATGTAGTTTTTACTGGGTTTTTTGCGCCGAAAACGCCAGCCAGGAGGCGGCGTGGGATTCGGTTTCGCGCTAGTGAGATGTTAGTAGCCATATGCTCATCAATACATTTTCACATACTATGAGTACTGTATACCAAGATAATGAGCGCGTTCAAGAAGCTGCATCTGAGTAATCTCATCTTCGCTATTGTTTGGGAGCAAGCTGAGAAGTTGGTCATTTCAATCACCGGGCGCTCTTGAGTTAAGACGAAATGTGCATCTTTCGAAGATTCGTGGGTAGAATCCCGCATCCGCCCAATCGATCAAGCACAATGAGTCGTTAGGGGGACTATAATTTTCTGCAGAGCAATATCAAGATAACAGAGGATTAATGGATAATCATCGAGGTATAAATTGTTTGACTTTAATTGTCTGGTGTTATAGTAGAGCTCGATATCCTGAATAGTTCTCGGCAACATGAGATCAGTTTCGATCCAAAGTCCATGTCCTAACCCTCGGCTAATTGGACCCGGCGCTTCACTCTGTATCGTGGAAAAGTGCTGTAAATAGGGAGCCTTGTCGTTGATAGTATTAAGGACTCGCCTCTCGATATATTCCATAAGAATAAATCCAACGCCATTGCTACTAAAATAGCGGAGGACACGTGGAACACGTATTCTCGTCCGGTCGATCCGCTTGTATGCTTTCGTTTGGTTTATCGCGTCGTACTCTGCCATCCCATAGGCGTATTTAACGACAGTATCACGAAATATCCTAATAACAGATCCCTCCCCCTATACTTTACTGATCACTATGCGATTGGGATTGGCGGGCGAGCAGTGACGAATTATATCAGCACCAGTAGCACAATCAGAGAGAAAAGCCACGGATGAGCGATGGTCAAGGGACGGATGATATTGTATCGTGGAGCTGGAGAAGGGCCGGTGATATACCGCGATGGCACGCGACTGGTCAGCCGCTCCCGTACGGAACCTGTCCCGCCCCGGATCCTACTGCTGTGATACGGAGCAACCGTCCGTGCGTGGTGTGCCGTGCGACCAAGGGCCCCCGGGATTTTCCTCCTGCTACCACACGTCCACATGGCATATTCTCAAGACTTTGTCGAACCATTTATATCCTTTTCACAGCACCTGCGAAATTCATCACGCATCGTTGCGCTGATTGGTGCTGGCCTTAGTACAAGCTCTGGAATTCCCACTTTCCGAGGTACAGGATCCCTGTGGCGTGGTTTTAGTCCGTCACAAGAACTCTCCAGTCCATATTGTCTCCAGCGCAACCCAGTCCTATTTTGGCAGTATTTTGACTGGCGGAGATATGTTGCTCTCAGATCATCGCCAAATGCTGGTCATTATTCGTTAGCAAGGCTAGCATCTGCAAAGCCTAATTTTCTAGCTATTTCTCAAAATATTGACGGTAAGAATGGCCACAAACTTCTTTAACAATCATAATAACAAAGTCACATAGGTCTATCTGAACGTGCAGGCCATTCTCCCCGGTCGTTAGCACTCATTCACGGCTCATTGTTCGATAGTGAATGTTCTACTGATTCATGCGACTATGCTGAATATAATGGCCACTCCGATCACGTCATTGACAATTTCAACATTTCAGACGATATTTCAGATGCAGCAGTAGCGATCCCACCAACACCATTATCGCAACTACCCCACTGTCCCCAATGTGGATCGTTGATGCGTCCTAGTGTTGTACTTTTTTGCGAGAAGTATTATCAAGGTACGGTTGACAGGGTTGATAACTGGTTTGACCAGGGACCAGTCGATCTGATGCTCGTTGTCGGTACAAGTCTCAACGTTTTTCCCGCAGCCGAATATGTCGATCTTGCAATTGAGAGAGGTGCTCGTGTAGCTGTTTTTGACATCGAACCCCCAGATAAAGTGGAAAATAATCTACGTTTTGGAGTAGACCATTGGTATTTCCAAGGAGATGCGGCAAAAACACTTCCAGAACTTCTGAAAAGTGTAATTGGACCGAATCACAGCGAGTCAATGTCAAGGGAGTTGGCCAGTAACGCCAAGGGGAATGCAGTACATCTTTCTACCAGCCCACCTATATTTGATGCGACACACGAGAGTGCTGCGTCGAGTAGTTTACCGGTAGGGTCTACTGATGTGAATCTTCGGCTTGAAAAGAGCACACTTTAGCGTGTTGGGTTGTAGTTTAATTCCATAAAGCGTGCGCGAAAAGTAAACACCAATGAATTCTGTTTGCGTAACGCACAGTAACGCAACTTGACCGCACCAAGCGACTGATTTAGGAAGCGGGAAACCACTTGGTCTCATTTCATACCCATCTTATCCTTGTACGAAGGCAGATGTTCTTTGTCTAACTTTAACCACCCCGCATGTATTTGATAAAGTTTCCTTCGTCCCCTTCATCTTCGTCCTCTAGGAGGCCAGTATTGCAACCAACTGTATATTGTGGGGATTATTTAGGGGCGAGACTGAGCTTCCGATGCCATCACTTTGGTTACCACTACTAAGAGGGTTGAGCTTAAGCTTATTAATAGCCCTAAGATGGGAATTTAAGCCGACGAGGATTAGTGGAGGCGTTAAATTACGTGTAAGTACACGATTAAGTATAAGGCTCTCTATTTGCAGCTTAGATAGTCTTCGCCGCTTCGCTAAATGAGAGTCTTCTAGCTCAAGTCTAGGCGCGATGTCTCATCTCTCTACCGAAGAGGCTATTATGTTAATAGGTCTAAGGCGGATTCGTTTGCATTTTAACGATGATTTGTTCGTTACATTGGCATCGAAGAGTGGTTCATCCTCCGCTAGCGATGTCACTTCTAAGCATGTTAAAATGAGCTTCTTACTATCGCCGGAACGCGACTCACTATGGCAAATACCTTCCACACTCTCTATAGAGAGGGTATAGGTATATGCTACCTGCGTTACGATCGTGATATCGCAGTGCAGGAAACCACTCCCTGCATGTGGCCGCTTGCGACGAATGTAATTGGCGTGTCTTTGCCGCGCTGCATGTGAACATATCCTCAAAATATTCCATCGGGATGTGCTTACTAAGGTTGCCTCCCCCTAACCCATGCTGTTGCTGGCTTTGACTAGAGCTAAGTGTGACTTGTCACTCTGCTCGGGTGTAGGATTAAGGAGCCGTATAGTGTTATGCCGTGTTGGGCGTAAAGCCACCAAAACCCAGTGTCTTGCTGGAAATTTATATTCAAGCTTTTAATGTTAGATATTAAGAGATAGCTCTTCAAGTCAACGATCGAAGCTTTATAAGCATTACGTACTTCATTGAAAATCCGGGAATGGAGCTAATGCGGATATCCTATGGGGATATGCCTGAAAAATGTCGGGACGATGTATTCGATCCATATAGTTGTCCGCAAGTGCGGTGGGTTGAAGGGGAGAAAATAGGTGGAAATTACCGTCACTTAGCCGAAACTCCACCAAGTTCATCTACGAGTGAGGGTTAATCCCATAGACTATCTACATATGAGTAGAATCTAGTAGTAGTCTCTCACGCCAATTCGTGAATCTATTTTTGCACAAGTTGGTGTTTTGGCTAGTTATCTTTATAAATTACATTTACCGAGGCAACAGAGGCTCTCAATATCCGTTCTACGTGGGGAGGTGATGCCGCACTCGCGAAGCGGAGTACGCGCAACGCCATCTATGCTAATTGCCGGCAGCGTTGTGCCCACCTTTTAGCATGTTCGCACGGTCACGGTCACAGATCGTCCAATCTAGATCGATAGGTAGAGCTCTTGACTGCTTTCGAAACCTCTTCGGCTCGGTGTGCGAGGATGTAGACATCCCTATTTCTTTTCAGGTGCTTGGTTAGATAGGAAACGAAGGTAATGCAGATTGGCTATATTAATGAACACCGCTAATGCGTACACAGAGACCTAAGAACTCTTAGTCGCTCTCGTCTCCGCTCTACAAACTCTTCTAGCTTCTCGTCATCTGCCTTCAAGCGGTGGCGGCGGGAATCTTCTCGAAGACCTGTCAAAGTTTATGACAGAAGTTAGCAGCTAGCGCTGATGATTTTGATATTGGATGAATAGCGCCCCTACTCGATGCGATTTCTAATAAGAAATCCGATGGGATTAGAGACGTTCGAGCCTTGGTTTAAGTCAGCGTTTCTCAACCGTATATTATCACGATTCGTAGTTATTTGAATGTAAGTATCTATTTCTGTGCTCGGTCCCTTATTCGTGTAGATCTCAATCCGGTGACATGGATTTAATACAGTAACGTCCCTCCCTACGTGCCGGAAAATACAAGGGGTACCCCGACTCCCACTGACTGTAACTCCTCGTACACGTCAGGCTTCACTAAAATTTTGTACGGGTACTATGCTGTGGCTACTTTTGAATATTTAAGATCTTTCTACCTCGTAAATTACACTCGTATTATTTCCTTCTTTTATAGCAAAATAATGTCTGTTGGACATCCTGTTATTTGTATCAATGTTACATTTACCATAATATAAAAACCAATGTAAGATTAATTACTAAAGGTACCTAGCTACTGCTTATATGTGCGCGAGTTATGTCCTACCTCACCGCATTGTTTGCAGTGCCTTTGTGATGGCTCGCCCTCCTCAGCGCGCCATCTTCTTTGCCCTCTTCCCATCATTACGCGCCCCAAACTCCTTTAGGGCGGCCAGCCGAGCACCTTTCTCAGCTGCTCGCATACCTCCTTTCTGTATCCGTTTTCTTTTGCGTGGTTTACATCGTGTGGCGCCTTCGTTGGCGGCCTAAAGCTCAATACTATAGAATGTGCTATCGGCTCTACGCCTTTCGTGAGTTTTTCGGACGCATCAACTATCGAAGTAGGCGAGCTATTTACATGTCGCCGAAAGCGCTCCCGAAGCAGCTTAGATTGAAACCCCAATTCTAAGGTATTGCTTGGTGTTTTTGACTGCCATATGCCTTCTTCGATGACGAGGTCCTCCGGTGTAACGGGGCGATAATCGTAGTTAATTATCGACGATAGTGTGGTATTTCCAATTCGCGCTAGGCCCAAGCAACTCCCACTCTTTAGACTGTTCCGCTTTCCTTGAGTCTGATCACCTATATTTTCGCATCGGCGGCAGTACTGTCAGGATATTGCCCGTGTTCCAATAAATAAAAGTGAACTTTAGCTCAGCTAATGAACTCTAGGACCTGACTGGCAAAGTCGCCGGCGGATGGTTCAACCGTTTTATCCTCGATGCCATCTGACCTATTGAGGGCGATGCGGAAGACGTGGCTGCCGATGCAGCCCCCACGGCATGCTCACATGAATGTCGAGCTACACAGTCATGGCCACCAGGCAGTAACTCAGTGTACCACGCGGATGCTAGCGGTGCATCACCCCTATGACTTATCATCAAGTCTTCAGGCTAACTGAGCGCCTGGACATGTTGGCATAGATAAGCAACCTTCTATGACGCTAAATAATGAGCCATCACAGGACTTTTGTCCATTTAGCTTGCGCAGATGACGCTGTTGTTCCCCCATTAGGTCATGCTCGGAAGGCCTGCTGGCACTAGCTGTCTATACCATACTCGCTATGCATCATGCACCGCTCACATCACAATTCAGGCAGTAGAGAGGCGCTTGACGGAACGATATTTCGCTGTCTCCTCCCGGTGAGCGTGATATGGCTCTTTTCACGGCACGACCCGCAGGCCGGGTTTCTCATAGCCTCCCTCGATTACGGCCAATCTACGTTCCGTGGCAGCTTTGTTCTCCAATCGGATGCCTCTGGCTCGTTCCTGGATGCGTCATCAGGGGCTTGTGGCTCCTTGAGACTGGCTTCAAAACGACAACGGATCGCCCATAACACGTAGCTCCGGCTCGTTTAAGGGTGCTCTGTCGAGCTATTCGTCGGTCTATGGTACACTCCCTGGTGGCGGATCTTGTACCCCTGCGTGGTGTTGCTTTGTTCTATGTAACCTTCTCGATCCTCCAATCATCTTTGAACCCGCCTTGCTTGTCCAGTGACAGCATTCCTTCGATCGGAATTGACTAACTTTATCGTAAGGTTTGTAGGCCAACTGCTGCTACTACTGCTAGGGGGCTTTTGTCTAGGAGTACCCGTTTGTGTACATACTCCCATATTTGGTAGTGGTTTAATGAGCTCGTAGCCAATTAATGTACAGTCCTTTGCAAGTCGAGATATTATTGAAGTTAGATATTAAGAACCCTTTAAATTTAGCTATCCGTTCAAACCTCATGCATGAGGCTTATGGGGATTATTATCGGTAGCTGAATATTTGTATTTGATTACTCGAACGGTCTTGACCATAAGTAAAAGGAAAGTATTGCCGGTACAGGGGCCACGAAGCTAAGCCAATAAAGGCTCTGTAGCCCGGAAATGGGACCGGTTGATCCTAGACGCCTCGTATCCCTACGAATCGATTGGGGGCTCAATTTCAGACCCTCTTCATGCTGCCCAGGGAGGTAATCAGGCACAGTCACGTTGGCTCATGTTAGCTCACAGCGAGCTCAGGCTTGCTCAGCCACAGCTCATGTTGCTTACTCGATGCTCACGTTATACACCTATGTAACTCAAGGCCAAATCCGGAAAAGGATTGTACGAGAGTAGATTTCACTCTATTATCTACCGCAATATCGCCAAGGCCTTGGACGTACTGCGCAGTAAAAGTAAGCAGCATACACTGAATTCCTAAGTTAAAGTTAATGCTACTTCCTAATGGATTTCATAGCTACAGTCCGGCGTTAATTGTAGTTAAAGCAAGATGGGTAAGCATTGTTATAGGCTAGAGAAGCGGTCGGAATGATAGCGTAGTATATTGTGTCGCCACCACTAGTAGGCCGTGCGCGACCTTGTGAAGTGGCGAATCTACAAGAGATGAGCTGATTAACGGACCGCCAGAGAGATAGCCAAGCTTAATCACAAGGCTATAGAGCGCTTCTACCTGCCTTACATATTTGTGTTCTGACACGTTTGGGAGCGGAGCGGACCCTGTCCCAACTATAGGGGGTTCGAGGTATACCTTGGGGAGAACATCTTGTTGGAAAGTTCGGCTTTATATTGGGGTCAAAATGCATTAATTATCCAAGGTAGAAATTCTGATCTGTTAATGTGCCCACTCCCTAAACGTGGCTGGGCCACTTGCGTTTTCAGCCCGTATAAACACCTATCGACCGTCCATTGTTGATACGTGTATGTCGCATTTATCATTCATATGCTATAAATCTTGACACAATACCGCACCTTGCTTGCGAATATGAAAACGATGGACACCGAATCTCAAGATAATATATTATTACAAACCCGCATAAGGTAGAACATCCCTTCATCGTGTCGACAACCAATACACCAGGTTCGTCAAGACCCTGTCTTGGCTACTTCATCCTTCTCTATAAGGCATATGAATTGGATAAGTTGGCGAAGGCAATCATGAGTTGGTATAGTGTTCTCAAAATGCGTTCTGAGCTACTCTTTACTAGCAGGGAGATTTATGAGGTATACCCCGTGAACGAATATAAAGAATGTATATTTGTAAACAGCTACAAAAATTTTAAGTGAATGGAAGGCCTGATCAATGTTCGACCTGCTCTGATAAGAGACCCAAAAGCGATTGTCACGTACACACCAAAGAACGCTAAGTCAAGAACGTTAGAACGACGCCGAGAAGGGACAACCAGCTGAGGAAAAGTGAGCTTGAGAATTTCTGGGGTGCCATGTACTTCCTAAAGGTTCCTGCTCTTTTACAACCGACGCGTCCTTTTGCATCAACCAAACCTCTCCATCTCCCATCTTGGTCGCGTAAGGAACGGACATATCGAATTCTGCTAACGGATGCAAGGATCTACGTGTAGTAGGTGGAGGGCGGAACAAGCGCCTCTTTGTCTCAGATACTCTCAGGTATCCTAGGACGCCTTCTTTTGTTGCGAGCTTGGTCTTGGCCTTTTGGATAAAATCGCTGAGTGTACTCCGAGCATACTCTTCGAGTTTGGGAAGCTCCATGAGTTTCAAAAATTCAACTTCAGGGCTGGAATCATCGAGTTCGAGCGAGACTTTTGCATATTTGATTGCTTGAACCAGGTCCTCTCCGAATCCGTATCGGTCGTCAGTACTGGCTGCTGCCGGGATATACTGTGCTTCCGAAGGCATGTATCGCATCAAGCGTGCGCGTCTGTAAGAGAAGACAGGGTTCCTAGGTAGTTGTCAGCAAAGACCTTAATTACGGTGATATTAGAAGTATTACCAGAAGTCGACCATCAAGAGCGCAATGAGCACTTTTTTAGGCAGCAAGCCCGACTCCATAAGACTACGGATACCCTCGACATCCTCGTTACTCGGAATTATGACCTTCCACGGTGCCTTTAAATCGAATTTAGCCATATTTCAGCCAAGATACAATCCAATCAAACTCACCGAGCCTTCGCTATCGGAAGCTACCTTGAACTGGCCATTTTCTTTCTCCAGTGAGCTTAGGGTCAGGATTCCCAGTTCCTCCCGGGCTTGGGAATAGAGCTCAACGGAACATCTAATTCCATCCTCCTAGATACGAACACTATTTTAGCGCTTATGCTCTAAGTATGGGATGCCAATCAGACGGGAAAAGCGAAGACAGTAAAACGTACCAAACTTTGAATATCATCAAGTCCCAAGGCCAATGCAGAGGAGTCAAAGAAGAACCCGCTAGGTATTGTGAACTTCTCTGCGTTCCCAAGAGAACAGGTCAAGGTCACTGTGGTGGTCAGACACACATGGGCCATCCATTGATGAATTCGGTTGGCGACTTGATGGGGATTCCAAATCGGGCCAAAGTCCAGAAATCGCCGAGTTGCGAACCTCAGGAGAGGATTAGTTCAATAGTCATAATATGAAGCCCAACACCACTTACCAAGCTTTTGTTCCAGCTGCTACCATTCTGGCGAGGTGATCGGCTTCGCCAAAGTACCAGTCGCCATCAGGGTCTCGGAACAATGGGTCCTTCATCATAAGGTGGTTGTTAGGCAAATTCAGGGGGTTCTCGGACGTGTGCCAATGAGGCCATGGGTCTTCGGATTCTTTCATGACCAAGCCGCCATTGGCGTGACCGCAAAATGGGCCCAAGCCTTGAGTATCTGGTGTGAAGGCGTCCTTGGAGCAGCCAAAGTACAGCCACTGGTCAGGCGCAGGGCCAGATTTGAGTCTCTCGCGCTGAGGAAGAAGAGATTTACTCAGCACTTGCATGGTGTGACGCGTAAAAAGTAGATGTTGGGGAGTAGCTTACATCATAGAAATTAAACCAACCCTTATCAGGGTCAAAACTCGCAACTTGTAGGATACTACGATCCGAATGGATGTTGTTTGGGTCAGCCCTCGGCGCCACAGCCACAATAGTAAATGTGGGTCTCTTAAACGCATTCTGAAGCATCTCCTCAGGCCGGGCCATGCGGGACCCATTCTCGGGAGGTTTTGTGGGGTTATCTGGGGTACAGACGACAACTACTCGCACGCGAACGTCTTCCGGGGGCTCCGCAAACTCATGACCAATTCCTTCATCTGCCGCGAATGCAACCCAGGTGTAGTCAGGCTGGTGGGCGAGCAGCTTGTCTAGCGTGACTGCACGTTCAAGTTGCTGTTTCTTGAGCAGGTATTTGCCAAACGGCTCACTGCGGATTTCCCTATGGACAAAAGAGGCTGCCAGCGGCGTGGGTTTGATTTGCCGGCCTTCGATGTAGGAGAGAACAGGCGGGGGAGGGAGTTTGGTGCCCGGCTCTGGCTGGTTTGCAATGCCAACCCGGACCGATACCCATAGGTACTGGGCAATCTGGCTCCCGTACCTGATTTTCCCACGCTTGTCTTGTAGTTTGCCTGCTAGCTCGGTGGGCACGGTGAACACAGCCCGAACTGGGTGGCCGTCGCTTCCACGTATTATACGCCAATACTGCTGGTTCACCTTCCTCCCGTCTCCGAAGTGCAGCTTGTCTAGCTCTAGTGTCTCAATGTATGGCCCTAGCGGATTCGTCACCGTCACCCGTTTTCCCTTTGCCACCTTTTTGCTGATGAATTCGGCAACTCGTGGATCTGAATGGCGGCGCGCACTCTGTTTGCTGACTGGCGGAATGTAGGGTAGCCGTTGATCATACTTGGTGAGGAACTCCCCTTGCTTTGTCGGGTGCGGAACCACGACGGTCGCATCGACCACAAGGCCTACCAATTCTCTCAAGTTGTTATTTGCGCGGAGCAGATGCGCAATAGCTCCTTTTTGCGCCGCACTATCTGATCCGCCGCGGATGTTCCAGCCATTTCGCAGATCGTAATCCCCGTTCTCGGAAAAGAGGTCCTTGTGTTCTACTTTCTGGTCGGGGTTGAGATCGTTGTTGTACACATAAAGCAAGCGATCTCCCTTCTGATCCACAGACGCAAGAAACGTGTAGAACTGGAGCAGCGTCAATTCCGGCCTACTAGGCGTCCTACTATAATTCGAACTTACCTCGGGAACCTCGGTGGTGAAGGTCACGCTCAGCAAATCCCCGCTAGCGTTTCTCTTTACCTCCCATTCACAGTACTCGTCTTGGTTTTCTCGTTTGTCTGCCTCCTCCCACTTGTTGGTCGCATCCTCAAGGCTCTTGGGAAACGCGAGCCATTTCACACTTTCGGGCTTGATGGGAGTGTCGCTTTCTCTGGCAGCATTGTAGAATTGTAGTGGCTTACCCTTCGATCTCTCATGCCCCTTAGTAAACAAGATTGCCCCCTCCACCACTTGGTCGACAAGCCTAGACCACTTGTCTAGGAAAAGTCGTCGATCGTCAATATCAGCGACATACCCAGGCGGCTTATAGTACATGGGAGCTGGTTCCCCAGGGATTGACTCTTGGTCGCTCATATTCTCAGTCTGCTCTGATGGCCGTGGTTGTGATTGTGGGTCTGATTCTCGTGTAGGCTCTGCGCCACTATTAGCAATAGCCCGCCCCCCGAGTTGAAGTCAAACCTCACCCGGAACGGTTGTGCCACTGTTTTGGCCTGACCATGTTCCCTCGGACTGAGCTCGCTTGTCCTTAGCAGCACTTGCGCGATCTGCCAATCTTCCCATTAAAGAGGTCTCGCAGTTAATAAATGACCTTCTAGTGGAAGGGCCTGACGGAAATGAAGCGACTGGCCGTGCGCAAAAGAGGGGCAAGGCAGGAGATCGTCTGGTGTCTGATATGCTGCGGCTCAAGCTTCCACCTCTTCCTCTTCCCCAAGAGCGCTTCGTGGCCCAAGCAACAAAAAGCGCTGCTGGTGTTGCGTGGTCCCGGCACTATTCCACATCCGGCGTTGACGCGCACAGCTCGTATCTGCAGGCTCTACACACACCACCTATCTGCAGTAATAAATTAACCTACGCTTTATCAGTTCGGAAAAGCACAGCTGCAAACAAAGCTGCCCGACTAGAGGCATCGTGATTGAATGTTCTAGACATTTATGCAAGTAGTCTGAGGCAGTCACACTTGGCAATGGATGAGTTGGTTTTGGTGGTGGCCCGCGGGATTGGTGCGCCACCGAAATGCAATATGCACTGAGTTTCTTTAGTTCAGTTCATTTCTTGGGGAGTGAATTATTGATCCCATCAATTTCGGACCAGGCTTCGGGAACTCCGTATACAATGTTGTTGACGATCCATGCACCCTGTTCCCAACTAGGCTTGCTAACAATCAGCTGATATGCAGCTAATTGCCTATTCGAGTATGCGATGTGCGTTCTGATGGTATTGTGGCTTGCCTTGAATGTTTGAATAGACTATTTAACCTTCGATTGATTGTTTGCGGGTTCAGTAAGAAGGATGCCAAGTATGTAAATGCACGGCATGAACTAAGGCTAGAGTATAGTTTGACGGAGCAGCAGGAAGCTGCATATCCGTGCATTTCGGAAGATGCCGTTGATATTCCAATCAGTTTACCCATTGAGTTGTCTGCTGACGTAGAAATCTATGTTTACTCCCGTCTCTGATGGGCCGAGCTCCAGGATATGCGTGGGAAGGTAAGAATATATTGGAGCATTTCCGGGGAAACTTTCTCCTCGGACACTTATTGAAGGACTTGAATCCGCAGTCGAATCCGTGAGGTGACACGTCATGTATGCATAGCTTTGGCTGCATACTCGCATTTACCCCTCGAACCCCTAGACATCTGCAGCATTAGATAGCACATTAGCTACAGAGACGAATGCATGTACAGATCTGCATATATACGGAATGGGAAAACATAATTAAAAGGGCGTAGCTGAGTCTTGCATGATGTTACGCAAGATAGGAGGTGGAGTAGCAAATGCTATGATACTGTTAAGCCATCTAATTAGATAAAATACGGTAATTAGTCAGAGAGGCTTGACTATTGAACATAGCATGTTACTGTAGGCATGCGTATAGAGTATTGTCGAACTGAACTACAATACTCTCATTCACGTTAGGATCGAATATAAGCTCCTTTACTTTATTAGAGATAATCGAGAATGATGTTCAAAGGAGTGAGCGAGCTCTGCGTGCCTGAAACCCAGCAATGGCTCGTCCTGTTGTTGATGATAGTATTTATAGTAATGGGGTTTACAAAAATACTTTTCCTTTATCAGGTATGCGACTACACTACTATCAATTCCGATCACTTATAATAAGTTAATTCTACTGTGGCTAAAGGCGATGTGGATAGGATGTCGATATTGCCCTGTCTACTGCCCAACCTCGCATACTCCGGCCATGGATAGAAGCACTAGAGTTCCTAAACAACTCGGCAGGACTGATAGAAGCCGGGTTTAGAAAGGTACGACCCCGGCACGCCATTTTTCGACGGTTAGTTAACGTAAATACATGGTAAAGTGCAGGCCAATGAAAATGTCGTTCAAATTATCCACACCGGCCAGGTGGATAGTAGTTGCCACTGATAGCGCGGTTATAAAAGAGCTACAGGATGCCGACGAGTCAATACTGTCGATGCAAGCCGCAGCAGATGAGAGGAACTCCACAGCATATACATTGTGCAGCACCATTCACCAAAATCCGTACCACATGGGCATTATCAAAAAGAATCTTACAGCAAAAATCTACAATAGCCTGCCCGGGATTGTAATGGCATTGGAGAAGGTCTTCGCCGATGATTCAGAAATTGACGACAAGTGGACTCAAATTGACGTTCATAATCTTATGCTGAGATGTACAACGGTTATTATCAATCATGTTATGGTAAGCGGTTTGCTCCGAGACGATCCAGAGTATCTACAGGCCTTGATGTCTGTGTCAGACTCCGTATCTCAGGTTGGCCTATATATAGACCTTGCTCCTCGGTTTTTGAAGAAGATACTCGCTCGTATCCTGCTATGGCGTGAGGGGTCAACAAAGGTATTTTTAGCAAAGTTGGGGCCTGTATTCGATGAAAGAAGAAGACTCATGCGAGAATTCGGTGATGAATGGCCTGAGAAACAGGTACGTACAGCGCTTCCGATTTCGAGTGCGGATTGAGTAGATGGCTAAGAGTCAACAGATTGACATAATTCAATGCATTGCCGAAGCGGCCCCACCAGAATCCACGACCCACCAACTATGTCTTCGTATGCTATATATCTATATTTCCGCAATCCACACTTCGGCGGTTACGATGACCAATGCCGTATACGATTTAGCCGCACATCAAGGGCATCAGAACTCAGTCAGAAATGAGACCAAGGCAGTCCTCAAGAAATATGGGGGATGGAACAGAAGAGCCCTAGCACAAATGAAAATGCTTGAGAGTTCACTTAGAGAGAGTTTGCGGCTCCACCCGGTTACAACAGGTACATGTTCGTCATCCATTGAAAAGCAGGAGGTACTGAAATTTTTCAAGCTACCATGATGAGGAAAGCCCAGCAGGATCATGTTCTTGCCGATGGTACATATCTACCTAAAGGTAAATGGGTGGTAGCGCCGGCTTGGGCGCTGAATCGCTCGGCAGAGACTTATGAAAACCCCGACAAGTTCGATCCGCTACGGCTACCTGAGGGGCATAACCAAATCTCAACTGGAGGAGAGGGTTACATCTCGTTTGGTGTTGGAAAGCATGCGTGGTAAGTCTTTCCTTTCGCAAAGCTACCAATGATCGAAGTAGGCTCTAACCTTTTCATAGTCCAGGGCGTCACTTTGCAGCGGTCGAAATGAAAGTTCTTCTCGCTCATATCCTCTACGGATATGAATTTAAACTTCCTTCCGATGAAATGGCAAGACCGAATAACAACTTCTACATGTTCTCATGCTTTCCGGATACAGCAATAAGTTTAATGTTTAGGAAAAAGGTTAGGCCCGGGTAAAGTAACATGCTACCAGGATGAGAAGGTAGTAAGCTCTATTTTGAATTCTTTCGTTCTATGTCTAACCTTTCACATCTACGTAGAGGGAGAGTCACCTTATTACCCTTAGTGTAGATTTCTATGAGGCCTAGACTGCCTCCGAGGACTACATATCAAAGCTCCAAAAGTTTAGGATACGATACAGCCTAGTTAGGTATTTTATCCAAGCAGAAAATGCTGGCCAACCGGGAATGTGAATTAGGGGAGATAGGCGGGGTGTCTGTTCGGATAATAAACTACATAGAGGATCTTGAATCACCCTGTTCTTCAAGAGAGATCATACAGTGCAACTCCAAGCCCCTTTGAATTATAAATAACTCCAGGCTGAGGAGTAACCTATTACGAAGGCTTACCCATATATTTAACTTACGCAATCATAGTGTACATTTTCTCCGACCTCCCCGAGGACTGCTAGCTATATTTTAGGCCTAGGTCTGCTGTGTGAGGTAGTGCGTCTGCAGCAGGCTCCACCAAAAGCGTGTGTATAAATTAGGAAGAAGTGCGGGGTTGCGTGGCCTGTAGCGCGGGGTGCGGCAAATGAGTAGTCGCCGAACCCTTGCTCAAGGAAGCCCAAAGTAAACCCTGTTCACTCCTACTTCCTCATACTTCTCATTAAACCTAAATTGTCCATTTTTGACACTAACTTTTTCTCATTTGTGACCCTTTATTGCATGTAACTGTCCAAACCACGAATCTAGAAGAAATGTCTCGGAAAACAAACACGGAGATACGAAACTATCTCACTAATTTCATACAACAAGTTGGACATCAATCCAAGTTCTTTGGTAACCCTTCAACGCTCGATAAAGTTGTTGCTGCGGGTCCGCGTATGCTAGACAGATGGCGCGAATGGAGCACAAATACAGTTTCCCTTCTCGAGTTGAATATTGCGTCCAAGTACGAGCTAGAGATGCTGAAACTGGCGCTTTACGATATCCACGTTATTATCGGTCGGTGAAAAAGAAATTTGTTAAAAAAATGTGTTTGTATTCTGATTGTGAGTAGACGATAGCGCTTCAATGAAACATGATCGCCCCACGATCGATACCATGAAGACGGCTAGCAGCGTCCGGGTAGACCTTCAGAGTATATTCGAGACAGGTGGGATAAAAGTCCATTTCTTAAACAGCAAAGACCCACAAGTACGTTTTCACAAGCTTAATGAGTTCGACGTAGAACTGGGAAAAGTACAATTCGGTGGGGCTAGCAGACTTGGAGATACCATCAGGAAGGCGTGGACAAGCATCATCAGCAGTCCCTCGACTTTTCTCAAGCCTTGTATCTTCTATATATTCACAGATGGTGATGTAAGTATTTCGATTTCCGGGTTTTTGAAAAATTGACAGTGTACGATAGCCTACAGGCGAAGATGACGCCGATCTCATAAAGTCGTTGCGCGATTGCGGTGTTGAGCTTGAGCGACGCGGATACACTGCCTCAGGTAATGACAAGCCACACCTGCTACTGGGTCTATTAAGACCACTGACTGGAACCTCCAGCGATCGCATTTACAATCGTTCAGGTTAGTCGCAGCACTCCAGAGAGAAGGTTCCTTCAGGATATCGTAAACGACCCTAAGCTTAGAGGCCACGTCGAGGTGGTAATGGAAGGTGAATCGATACGGTTCCTTACTATAACTACACCTCTTGTGCTAATTATAGTCAACGCACCAGATGAGCAAATCGAAACTCGCTTCCCAGACAGCCGAAATCCAACCAACAACCAAGACTTCATTGTAAGTGCAGGCACTTTTATGACGCTTGTAACAGATACTTATACGTTTCTCGATGCGAATAGGTCCTTCGTCAGTTTTTTGGCGCACTCAGTCCAAGTACTCTCCCGTAGAAATGCAGAACCCCAAGATGCTTTTTTATGAATCAACTCTCTCATTCATGTTAGCTCCGTAGCGATTTATAAAAATTTCAATCACAAACACTCTTTGCCATTCTGCACCCTAGTTCTGTGAAGGACATATACTCTCGATACATAGTGGAGTGTAGCCTTCTCCACAAGGCTAGCATACAGCTCCGTGTTTTGATATTGATGATGGCCTTACATAGGCCTAACTACCTGAGTCAACGTAGAAGCACAAGAAATTGAAACTTTTTATGAGAGTAAAGACCGAGCTACAGAATCGGCCACTTCGGATACCTTCCTTCCTTTAGCATCTGTGTTTCTGGTATTCACTCTCCGACCCAACAGATATCGGATAGCTTCCAGATGCCCATTTTTAGCTGCCCAAAAAAGTGGCGTCCATCCATCATTATCCTGAGCATTCTTGTTTGCATCATAAGCAATGAGTAGCTTCAATGCGCCTACCTGGCCTTCCTTCGCCGCCCAACTCATTGCTGTCCGCCCACCCTTATCTTTGACCTCCAAATCTATGAATCTATCGGCTTCTAGCATTTTCTTTAATACTTTCACACTCCCTTTTTCTGCTGCCCAATGAAGTGGAGTCTTGCCCTGGCCATCTTTGTACTCTAGCTTTGCACCTGCACTACGCAGCACATCGTATGTCCGATCAAAGTCTCGGAAACAAGCCCAAAAAATGGGTGTCCATGTGTAGTTGTCCGTAATGTTCACTAGGGAGGGGTCCACGAGGAGCTGCGGAATTATGGGCTCGACATTGTAACAAGCGGATAGGGATAGTGGGGTCTGGTTATTCCTATCTATAGCAAGTTTACTAGCCCCTGCCTTGAGCAACTCACGAACTGCTCGTTCTTGACCGAACATGGCGGCGACATGGAGAGGAGTTCGGCCCAGGGAGGTTTTTGCTTCGAGAAATTGGGGAGTGATGGTTTTGACCAACTCCCCAGGTGTGGAACGGTCAGCATCCGCTTGTGTGGCTGCGTAGTGGAGTGGAGTGAACCCGCTCTAGATTGTGTTATCGAGTATTTTATCAATCGACGGTGAGTAACTCACATCGCGTTCTTCTGGCATCTTTTGGCCTGTGTTTGCAAGTTGAAAACTGTTGACCCCGGAGTAACTGGTGGCTGTTTAACAGTACAAAGTAACAAGAATGCGACTAGAAAAACGAAGGATAGTAGGTATCACAGTCACTCTTCAAGCCCCGCACGTCTCTACATTGCTCGGGTACCGGTGTACGACCAGAAACGGGCTTTGAATATCGGATGCACACGGCAGTCGTTAACAGTAGCTTGCATATCCCTAGGGTGGGTTAGTTAGGGCCGGCCTGGCTCCGGCGATACTTCATGCGGCACAACGAACAGGGGGGCGTAACCCCGCACTGCTTACCGGTGCGAGGGGTTTCCAGCCAGCCACAAAATGTAGAGTGACACCACTGCTGCATTGAATCGGATAAGCGCTAATGCAAGCGTTCTTGCTTCAAGCTGTTCAGCTTGAAGGTCCTTCATTTGATATCAGTCCAATCGGAATTTGATGGTCATAGACATAGTACTTGCAACACCAAGCCCAGAGATTCAGAAAAAGTAATATATTGATCTCCAATCCGTCTAACATAAATTGGAAAGTTCTAATTAACACACTTTTCACTCTTCACCTTTTTTACAGTGAACATTTGCGTCCACAGACACCATGGATTATTATCTTCCCGACACTGCAATCACAGCGATGGCTATTGGGGGCAAGGAGGTCTACGCTTATGTTCAAATCATGACTGGTGCCTTGGTTGAGTGCGAGGGAGTCCTTGAAGGAAACCCGGAGGTTTATGCATTCGAGCAGCATAACCACGTGATGGCTCGCTATAAGGGAGGAAGAGAGCTTGACGGAGCACCAAAGTTATATACCCCTTTAGCGGCAGCATACCTGAAGGATGCTAAAGTTAGTCACTCATAGTCATTTCCTAATCGGTGCTAAACTACAAGCAGTACGTATTTTACGTCGATGACAAAAATTACCTTCGTGATCGGTACATATCCCCTAAGACAAACCACAAATGGGTTGCTGGTAGCCTTTTCTCGGATAGATCCGTCCTGGTTGCTCAGTACTCGAAGCTCGCCGCGATTACAGTGTCAAACAGATGGGGCGATAGCATCTGCGTCTACTATCAAGCCCCAGGCGAAGATGCGGCCATCGAATCAGTCAATTTCAAGTATGGCCAATCCAAATGGGAAGTGGACACTAGACGAGTGACTGATCCGCCTCTTTACGGCACATCACTTACGGCAGTTCTGGCAAGGGAAGAGATTCGGCTCGACAAGAGTGTCCCATTCAGCCAGGACAGCCTTCCAATTGTTTATCTTCAATGGCATAGCCTTGAACTAGCACACGCGCAAGGTAAAGGTATGGTTACTCCCTTTGTCCTCGATTTCGTATCTAAAAAGACCCAGATGTGCGAAGAATGGAAGACTGGAAGCTTCACTTTGCTCCTCATACCAGCCTCAGCGCTGTCGATAATGAAGGGGGCCTTCAGTACTTCTACACGTCTGCAAAGGACAACTTCATCAGGAGGGTCATAATAAATAACCAGGGGAAAATGGACTATTCACCGAATTTGGCTACACCAACGCCAAGGAGTGCAATCGCTGCAGTAAGCGTCAAGAAGGGTAAGGTTATGCTTTTCTATCAAGCTTTGGAAGACAACATTACTGAGAAGGTGTTGCTCTTTGGTGTGCTACTCTCACACTCCAACGGCGTCTGGGATGGATCAGCATCTCGTGCTCTTGCTAAGAATGCAGCGGTACAACTACGGTAAATGGTGTGCAGCGGCTGCTAGATCAAAATCCACAGAACCAGAAGGTGGAGGAGCAAAGGCAACCCAACGGATATCTTTCTCTTATCAAATTCTATTCAGGGTGCAAATTTACCTTTTAAATTGTGATTTCGACCATGATTGATTCCTCTGACAATGCCCCCACCGTATCAGGCGTTATCTCGAACCTTCTAGCGAAAGTATAAATTGAAAAGTGCTATTTGCAGAAACGCAAGCGTCCGTTACAATATCTCCATTAGAATGCCTGGTCTTTGTGATACATTAACAGCAAGGTTGAGTCAGAACAGCAAAACAGGTATGGGTCTTCTCAAAGCGTTGAGCAAAGAAAATAATTCATCCGAAAAGGGTGATTCAGACCTGCTCTCAGGGGCAAGGGCCACCATCAATTGACGGACACGCCGACAGAACCCTTGTTGCTTATGGTTACATTGGCAAGGACTAGCGTCTCCTGAAGGCTGGCGGTAGACCGTCGATCAATAGGCGGAGTGCACACCGCAAGTGACTCAAGTAGTCTAAGCGGCTATTTAAAGCTATCATCGAATATGGCTGGTTTCTGCGGCCCGTGAGGTGCGATGTCAGATCCTTGCCATGTAGACACCGGCGTAGCCTTGTTAGTCGAGCATATACACTTTTCTGCACCTACCAGCCAGTATGAGCTAATTGTTGCACTTCTTTTTAGTATATATAGCCCATCATTATAGGACTGGTCATTTTTCTTAGTGCCAACATTATCTATTGAGTAGAAAACTTAGTATTAGCAACTGTTTCCCCCCAGGCACAGACAACATACGACTCTACCAAACAGTATGCCCGTGTCAAACACTACAGGAAACTCTCCATCATCGCTCCAACACATCCCTGTTCTATTAGTGAATCCATCCTCGGGATATCGTGCAGAAGAAAGCTACGAGTGTCCACACAAAAGTCAAAAAGACCTCGAGTTCCACGAAATTGCCGAATTTGCGAAACACGGTTGTCCCGTATGTATCATATACTACGAGTCACGTATCAAATGTGGCCTGGATACACCATATATGGAAAACTGTGAACAAGAACCAGCTCAGGACCAGAAATGCGAATTTATTGGATTCAGAAATTATGCAAAACTTGGAATGGAGTGGGCGAGTAATCCTATAGAGTTTTTCTTCGATTCCAGGGATGAGGGTTTCATGGCAGCAATAGATGATATGCCTTCCTCCCTTTGTAAGTTTATCACGGAAATCCAGTACGAAACTTCTTTCCCGGAAAGCTGACCCAACCAAGTCCTAGGTGAACGACGGATATTTGTACCGTGCCAATTCTACGGAGAGCAGGTCACCTTAGATCACTACAACCAGAGACCGCCAGGGGATACAAGGTCCAAGGCCAGTCTGAAGAACGCGAGCGATTGGCTTCGAGAATGCGACAATCATCACGATTGTAGGCAAAAGCATCCTAGATTCCTACCGAGGCGTGTTGTCGACGTTTCCAACCGCCGCGTATTTATTTGTGAGACCAATGACGAGCTCAATGGGGATTACGCATGCTTGAGCCATTGCTGGGGCAAAAAGGGAGAATCAAAAGTACTACGGACCAGAAAAGACAACCTCGCGGCCTTCAAAGAGAATATCCCATGGCATGATCTCCCTAAAACATTTCGAGATGCCATCACATTTGTCCGAGGCCTTGGTTTGCAATGGCTATGGATCGATTCTCTCTGCATCATACAAGACGATCCGTTGGACTGGCAACAAGAATCCGGGAAGATGGCTACCATATATCAAGACGCATATGTTACCCTTGCGGCAACGGACTCGGTTGATGCTGAGGGTGGATGCTTTACGAGACAAGATAGCAAAGATAGTAGCGCGAAGTCAACACCAGCGTACATACAATTCCCCAATGGAACCAAGTCACGGTTATTCTGTAGGCGACCTCTGAGACACAAAAACCAAGACTTTCCGCTTATGAAGCGCGCATGGGCTTATCAAGAACGCCTTCTCTCACCAAGGGTCATTCATTTTGCTGGCTTCGAACTCATTATGGAGTGTAGGAAATCCTCACAATGTGAATGCGGTTATGGGTCTTTGGACAGGGATTTCCGCCGAGCCTACATTCCGGGTGAGCCTGGCGAACGCGGTACAATGGCCATAGAGTCTCTGTGGAGAAGCTTGGTCCAGGAGTATTCGCGCCTGGAGCTCACCTATCCTAGTGATGTATTTCCGGCATTGTCTGGTCTCGCAAACCGCTTCATCTCGGAAACGGGAGATCAATACGTTGCTGGCATGTGGAAAAGTACAATTCTCCAGGACTTGACCTGGCGCAGACAGAGGGTGCTTAAGCGTCCTACCAGAATTTCTGGGAGAGCACCGTCATGGTCGTGGGCTTCATCCACAGTGGCCGGAACCCGGCACAGCATCCGATTCGCGAGGTTCGAGCACCCTCTCGCGGAGTTAGTCGATGTAAAATGTACTCCGAGCGGAGCAAACCCTACCGGAGCAGTCAGCGACGGAGTTCTTACAATAAGAGCGCGAGCAGTCAAGACTAGCATTGAGTTTGTCAAAGAAAATGGAGATGCCCTGTGGTACGTCATTCGGATAGGTGATGCGACTTATCGCCGACCTATTTATGAGATGGGATTATCAAACGGCGACCTTCGTGTAATGGAAGAAAAGCAAGAGGGCCCGATCCGTTCCATTCCTGATGTTCACTTCGCCATGCTAGGAAAAAGCGTACGAAAGGGTGGTGCCATCAATTGGAATGGTTCGGAGATATCTGTTAACATCCCCTCTCAGGAATATAGATTCTGTTTAGCTCTCACAGAGAGAACGGAGTCAGGAACCTTTGAGCGCCTTGGAATCATAGAACTAAACGAGTGTCATGGCTATCCGAGTAGCCTAGACAATGGGCATGGATCGGCATTGACCCAGGAAGACATGGAACAGGCAGTTGAAGTTCGCAAACAGATTAACCGACATGCATTTCAGCAATTTGATGAGGGAGAATTAAGATCCTTCATAATTATGTAGTTGATATTCCTTCTCTACTATTATTATTTGCACACGAAAGGTGCACTTATACTAGTTTGTGCCTTACCACCTATTTCATGATTAATGAAACCTTATGACAATACTTCATTTACCCACTAGATTACTATTAAGCCTGTGTTTTACTACATCACCAACAGCGTCTACCTTAACCCATAGTTAAATAGTATTATAAGAAATTGTAAGTCCGTTATGAACTACCAACGTAGCCCGTTCGCGGGACACCCAGTGAGTATTGCTTGCAGAGGGTATGTTGGATACATCCAGACCCTCGCATATCTACTTAAATACCATCCCTGAAAACTTATATGGATTTCAGAACACGTGCTTACGCATCATAGCATCCACAACCTCATGCACCACCATTACGGCCACGCTGATCGATGCCTCACTCAACTTTCAATGATCTAGTACACTACTGAGGTAATTGTTATTGTGATATTTATGAATTTGGGTAGCTAAGACATTTACTAACTTCTACTAACGGCAACGCCCACATGCGGTTATGGCCAAAAATTACCCTGCCGGGTATGCATTTTACAGCACAGAACAAAGCGCTGCTGTATTATTTGGATGATAACGTATGCTTGAAGCGTAGCGTCCCCGGCTAGATTACATAAGGGAAAGCTAAACATTAGATTAAGTACCGAACATGTTGAGCGTACCTAGGAAGACCCTACCTTATGTAATATCGAGTTTTTTTTTAAATATCTCGAAGGGAATTCGACCTAGAATACTTCCAGGTCGTGTCGCATAGATGACAGAAGAAAAATTTCGTTTTCTCCTAACAGGTCAGGCATTTGAGTTGATTTGGAACCAGATCGTAAGCAGACGTTGCACCTTCTCTAAGGTCCATCCCGGGGTCGCGGGACGCACGGTGTTGCGGGACAAAGCATGGGTACTTTGATTTTAGGATACGATATTCCTCTTCAAATAGCTAATGCATGTGGCAGCTTTACCGGAATAATTTTGGTACCTTCTTTTAATACTCCGCATCCTATTTGACCTGAGAATTACGATCGTATTGACACATTTTAACCTTGGGCGCGATAAGCCTTCTTTTTATGACTAAACCGGTCCTCACTGTATGCGACCACAATAAAGCTTTAGCTTAGCCAAATTCCCCGCCAAAGGCGACGCCTGACTCTTAGAAACCAGCTTTGATGAATGGCTGGCATGTCGTGAGGATTCATGCGCTCCAGGTTGTACCTCGGGCAGGCGCGCTAAAAACTCGGTTATTACGTCGGGGCCACACACTAAACTAAGATAGGTTAT
>JALNQA010000114.1:0-48316 GCA_028456235.1 Ophiosphaerella narmari | reverse complement strand
AAAGAGTAAATAGTAGATAAAGAGCTATCTAGGGTTGTACTAAGTATATATACCTAGTAGCTTACTAATAAGCTAGTATGTTAACAAGTGTTAGTAAGTTATAAACTTACTAATACTTACTATGTTAGTAAGTTGCAAACTTACTAACACTTACTATATTAGTAAGTTACAAACTTACTAATATATGCTAATATTAGTAAGTTTGTATAAACTTACTAACATAGGTAGAATTTAAAGATAAAAGGGATTACTCCCTTATACGTCTCCCTCCTCTTAATAGGCAAATCCCTAGAGCTAAATAGGGGCCTATATAAGTCTATTACTAGCGTATAATAGTAGATAGCTTTAATAGAGGCTAAGAAAAGTTAATAAAAAGGAAGTAGGGTTAAAAATAGCTAAGTTTAAGGTAGTACTTAGTAAGTATAGAGCTAAGGTTTTTGTAAATTTTAGTATAAATATTAGTTTTGCGTAACTTCTATATATAAAACGTATTAACTACGT
Source organism: Ophiosphaerella narmari (assembly GCA_028456235.1). NCBI lineage: Eukaryota > Fungi > Ascomycota > Dothideomycetes > Pleosporales > Phaeosphaeriaceae > Ophiosphaerella > Ophiosphaerella narmari. The sequence goes on along the minus strand of JALNQA010000114.1, from coordinate 47,815 downwards.
ACCCTTTTCTACTACCTTAGCTCTATAATAACAAAATTAAACCTAAAAGTATTTGTATATTATATAAGAAGAGTAGTTTAAGATCTCTAATAATTAACTACTCTACGCTTAACTTAATAGTAAGTAGTAGTTGCGTTGCAAAAGCTTTTTAGTAGGTATAGGGGTACTATAAGCTTTAGCTTTAGGGTATAAGGTAGCTTAATTACTAGACTCTAGTACTTCTTCTCTAAACTTTGTAGGCTTTTTAGGGGCTATTACTTGTAGTACTACCTAAGCTTACGCTACCTTTTTAGTAAAACTAGTATTATACTAGCTAGCCTTGTTTCCTAGGTAGTAGTTAGCTGCGCACTCGTTGCTAGCATATTACTAGGGGTAAGGCAACCCTCTAACCTATAGTTTAGCGCCTATTTTAGGTAGTAGGCTTTATATAGCTTTAGCAATTAAAGTCCTTGTTAGTTTTACTACTAGGCGCCTTAAGACTACAAGTAGCTATTTATTGTAGGCTAGGCTTAAGGTAGTAGCTTTTAAGGTAGTAGAGCGTAGTACCTTAATAAGTTATATCCTTGTTAGGTTTCTAATTTGTAGGCATGTACAAGATTAGTAGCGTAGGTTTCTCTAGGTAGTTCTAGTAAAAGCTAAAGGTAGCTTTGTATTTAGTAAATTCTTCTATAAGCTCCTACGTAGGTTTTTTATACTCTATCTACTATACTAAATAGCGCTAACCTACTAGTTTACCTTACTCTTTAAGGCGTACGTCTATAATAGCTTTAACAAAATATTCTTTATATACGCTACTAGTTCCTTTATTAGTAATAATAATAGGGACTAGCTAGGGTAGGTCTTAGTCTAGTAGGGGCTTCTAGTCTCTAGGGCGTAGTAGCTTTAGGTAAAAGATAGGAAATACGCCTTTATTTAGTATTTCCTAGGGTAGTACAAGTTTATATACCCTACTATCGTAGATAACCTTTGTAATAGGGTAAGGGCCTACCTACTAGTTGTTAAGCTTTAGGGTTAGATAGGTAGTTTTCTAATTAGCTATACTAATATAAGCTTAGTTACTAACCTTGTATACTAGTATACTATAACAAGAAGTATTAGCTTAAGCTATTTGTTCTTACTACGCCTAGAGTATTTTTTCCTTAAGGTATACTACTAGGTTACTATAGGTAGTAAGTAGCTCGTCTACTCGTATACGTTGCTTACGTTAGGAAGGGTTTAGCTAGGATTTATTGTTCTCGCTAGGGTATATACTACTATAAGGGTAGTATCCTAAATCTATAAAAAAAGGGGTTATCCTAATAGAGGTATTAATAGTATTATTTGCTTAAAACTTAGTAACGTATAGCTAAGTAGCCTAATTATCTTACTCGTAATTAACGTACTACCTTAGGAAAATTTCTAAGGCCTAATTTATTTATTTAGTCTAGCTATCTATTTCTAGGTAGTAGGCTATAGAAAGTTTTTGCGTAATATAGAGGTATTTGTAGACTTAGTACTAAAACTATCCTATAAAAGTAGTTCCTCTATTAGATATAATATTAATTAGAACTCTATAGAGCTTAAAGATAGTTATAAAATGTTAGGTAGCTTCTTTAGGTTTTAGAGACTTGCATAGAAAGAAGTAGCGTCTTTTTATAAGTTAATAGTAAATTACTAGGATATATTTATAGATCCTACTACTATTTTTATATAGTAGTAGGGCTTAAATATAGTCTACTAAAATGTTAGTCTAGCGTGCGTAAGGGATTAGTATAGGTTAGAGATAGCTATATCTACTGTCTTAGGGGCTCTTTGTATAGTAGCAGGTTAGGCAAGCGTTATAGTATTACTTAATTACTTAAGGTATTTTTAGCTGCTCCAAATGTACGAGCGCGACTCGAACGTAGTGCACCTACGTTTTCAGCGCGCCGAGCTCCGCCTCTTACGCATTAACACTATCTACCGCTTTATGCGCCTCCCGCATTTCGAGCCCTACCTTCACAGATGCTACAGCTATAGTAGCTTCTTCCGCGACAAACTCGCTTAGATAGCCATGGCTACCATCTTTATTGCTATAGTGCTGAACGCGATGCAGGTTGGCCTCACCACGGAACGGTTTAAGGACGACGCCGCTTTCTAGCAAGCATCGTGCGGCTTCACTGTGGTTGCTATTCTAGGGCCGATCTGCTCGCTCGGCATGGTAGTTCTAGGCGCGCTGTTTCAACTCGTTAAAGACCTACCGTTACTTCTTAGAAGTTAGGGAGCCCCACCACACTATGTCCAGCACCAATCTGGAGGGCGCGTTCTAGTGTGAATGCTCAAGTGCAGGTGTGAGATAACTATGTCTAAAACAACTAGAAAACGGTATGGGATGGTAAAAATAGCACGTTCAAGCGAGGAAGGGATACTTGAAGGGTACCTGAAGGGTACTTGACGAAGAGGTAGCCTAGGTTGATCTGTCAGCGTGGCGGCGTTCAACAAGGTGACACTTTGCCACCACTTGCAGGGAGGACGGCCGACCCGCACCGGCCATAGGGTTGTAGGGTGGCGAATTCTGGTAATTTCCTGAGATTCGTGTTGGTTGACAGGAGGCATGGCCAAGGCGGAGGTTTGGGCGGGGACACCTGATACGTGTTAGCTGACTAAACAAGAGCCATGGCTGAGTCCTTGTGCTGCTCCCAATCCTGAGCCGGATTTACTTATCTTCCGGAGCGCGTGCGCGATGTACATTACCCGCGGAGTCATATTGTATTAGCAGGGTTTAGTAGTTCGCTTCTACTAGAGGTACGAATCCATCTGGCGGCCGAGCATGAATTTGTCCGCGACAGCGCGCGCAAGGCTAATAATAGCTTCTAAGCATTAGATAGGGGCTCTGAGACTTTGATAAGGCTCTTCTATAAAAATACAAAGTAATAATAACTTAACATTAGTGCTGTAGAAAGGGAACTTAGTTATGATACAAAAGAAGGTGCAGAGCATATTAGGCTTAGAAGCAATAATACAAAGTTAATTTTTAAGGAAGAGTATATTACAGATATTTAATATAAGCTACAGCATACTATTTTTAAAGAATTACCGCCGTATTTGCTGTGTGTACGATGTTTTAGCTGCTCAAGTCCAAAGTACCCCTCATTTGTCTCGCCACACCGTGCGTCTCGCTACGCAGGGATGCACCTTAGATTCTTTTGATATCTCTATTCTATGGGAGACAAGGATATACACAAATACATACGTCTTGTGTTGCTATATAGAAGCTTCAGGAATTCACGAGAGAGCAGCTGTCTGATTACCTTGACTAGGCTCTAACACATGTCAAGGTAGCATAGCAAACACGCTGACTATCTTGCGAAAGCGGCTGCCGTCTATGGTGATGAGGCCATGATGTAATGTTAGGCTCAGAATGCGAGACATCTATACAAGGTGCACACGTAGGAACTTCGGACGACAATGTTACATGCCTATTATCTATTTATGCTTAGAAAGCTTTCAGCCACACTTAGCTTGAAGCCTAATGTGGCGTATATTACAGGTCGTTTATTATGTAAGATACGCTAATCTGTTCGAGAATACCCCGCTCAGATCGCTTCGCTAGGAAGTACTGACTAGGGTAGCGGCATTGCATGAATCATCTTCGCATTGCCGCCATAGGGCTAGGGATGGCCTATAAATGTGTTGGTACAGCTAGAAGGTTAGATACTATAGTATTATAGTTTTATTAGATTATGTAGGCTTTATATTAGATCTGTAGTAGAGAAACCTTGCGATATTGCGAAATAAAGCACTCTACAAAGGAGGCGCGAAGGCGACTATAATCTAGTAATTTTCTAGTAGTAAGCGGTCGGGCGGTAGAGGAAGAGCTTCTGCTCGTAACCTAAGCTATATAGTACGGTTATCTAAACGTGGCGAGGGGTTTTATTGCTTTAAAGTCTAAGTACTTGTGATTTTTTCTCGTTACGGAGTGGTTCTCGCTACGTAGTGGGGGATATTAGTGCTCTATTATGTTACGGTCTTCTTCTTCTTCTTCTTTTTTCATTTACCCTGACCTCTCCCGTGGGATATGCAGGCTACCACTACTGGGATCTACCCTTCTACAGCTATATTACAGTCTACTGCTACATGCACGACATTTTAGCCTCGTTATGGCCTATAGTGTTCACCTTGCCTGCTACCCCTGTTCTGGGGCCGCCTTGGAGCCCTTGTTGTGAATCTCTTGGACGCTTCCGCGAAGTCGAGTACCGCATCCAGGACGCTATCCTTGTTTGACCAGCCTTTCACTCGTCCCTAGGCTTTCCCTCCCAGCATTTCTGCGGTGCTATTGAATGTGTCTCCTATCTTGCTCTGGAGTTGCTGCCTGATTTCTCTCAGCTCCGGACAACCTACAAGCACGTGTACTACTGTTTCTCTCGCCCCACATTCGCACGTATCCTCCTCGCTAAATCGAAAAATCCGGGCATGTGCGGCTAGCCATGAGTGTCCAGTCCTGAGTTGTGTTAGTAGATATGCTCGGTTTCTTGGCCGAGAACCGTAGAGCTTTTGTGTGTGCTTAGATGGGAGTCCATTGTCTATTCCGCGAAGGTGTTTGCCTTTGTCTAAAGCTTGCCATTCTACTTTCCATTCCTCTTGCAACTTCTCCCTATGCAGCTTCTTTAGTGATGAGGAGAGGCGTTGAAACATGTGCGCCTCCTTGGGACCGATAGCCTCTTTCGCTAGACTGTCCGCTGCTTCGTTCCCTGAGATCCCCTCGTGTGAGGGTATCCATAGGAGGCGCAGTAGTATTCCTTGAGCTCGCAGGCTTTCCGTTCTATTTAGTATGCACCGCACAATCTATTGACCTAGTTTGTTGGAGGGGTTTGCTATAGCTTGCAAGGCCAACCTGCTGTCGCTTGCAATAGTAAAGGTTCTGCAGGCTTAGTGCAATCCATTGTAGTCTTCTGTGTGCTCGCTTTCAGCCAAGCCCATAGCGTAATAGATTGCAATAAGCTCGGCTGCGTGGACAGACTAGTACTTATTTGAACCGACGCTGATTTGCCATGACCTTTTTATCTTGTTCTGCTTATCTAGCACGACTGCTGCGGCGCCTAAGTTGTTCTTCTTCCCTAAGGCGTCGGAAAAGACCACCGTTTCAGGTGCGGACATGAGGTCGGAAATCTTCTGTTTTGCCCCTTCTTTATCATCAATATCGATTGTCTTAAAGATAGGCTGTCTCCATAGTGCGAGAGGCCTAGGGTCAATCGTCTCCAGGTTCCGGACACAATCTACGTCCATTGTTTTGATAGCTTCAGCCAACGGGAACTTAGGACAGGTTCCTTTCCGTATGCACCTCCTTTTCATTCGTTCTAGGACTTTCTATACTAGATGTCCTTCTAGAAGTGTATACAGGCTAGTAATGACGTTTTGTGCTCGTTGTTTAAGCCGAAGCCTTGTTGGCGTAACGTAAGTCTCCACTTCCAAGGTTTGAGTAGCAACTGTTCTAAACGCTGAAAGTATCTTGAGCAGCGCTGTTTTCTGTACCGAGCTAAGCATCTTAAGATGTCCTTTGTCTTTCTAGGGGTTGTGCCATATTATTGACGCGTAGTCTAGTCTCGGCGTAACGCATGCCTAGTACAGTTGCCTCATTTGTATCGCGCGGAGGTATCTGAGGCCGCCCATAGCGAGAGCGGTCGTAGTAGCGGTCTTGACCACTTGCTGCACGTGCTGTTTCCATCTCAACTCTTGATCGAATACCACTCCCGGCAGCTTTGCTGTTAGAGATGCCTTTATAGTATTTCCATTCATAGTAATTTCCCTTTTACTTAGTTCCTTCTTCTTCCTCGTCAGGTGTATTAGCTCTGTCTTCTCCGCTGCGAAACATGAGCCCGTTCTTCTCGCCCATGCTTCAATACGTAGAATGTCTTCTTCTTGGATCTTCTTGATGTTCGCTTCCGCTGATAGTCCGGCCCTCCAGCGGAAATAGTCGTCGATGTATGCGGATGCTCCTCCTTTCGTGTCTACCGGCTGGTTCACTAGGTCTGCATTGAAGAAGGCGAACAGGATTGGTAATAAGGGCGAGCCTTGGGCTAATCCTGCATGTTCTAAGGGTGCCTCCTCCGTCTTGAAGTCGTCGAACTTGATGCTAGCCGTTCTCCCTCCCATAAAACTTTGTATCCACCTTCTTGCTATGACTAGGATGCCTCGCTCCCCTAGCCGTGCGTCTAACGTCAGCTTATTAACTCCGTTGAAGGCACCTTTGAGGTCAAACGCCACCAGCGTGATCACCTTATCCCTCAACCAGGCCTAGTCGATGGCGTTGGCCAGGACAAGAAGAGCTTGCTCCGTTGTGCGCCCGGGTCTTCCGCCGAACTGCGTTTCTAGGAGTAGTCCATATGTCTCTGCATAGTACGATAGGCGTCTTGCCATTACTGCTTCGAGTAACTTCCCGAGTGTGTTAAGTAGAGAGATTGGCTGGTACGCTCCCGGCACAGAGTAATCGGGTTTTCCGGGTTTTCTCAGGACAACAATCATTGCTGTCTTCTACTTCCTAGGGTAGTATCCTAGGTTAATAGGTGCTGTGAAGATCTTGGTCACAATGTGCGATATGTGCTTCCAGACCTTCTTCCAGACCAAGGTAGGAAGGCCGTCTTCTCCTGGGGCAGTATTTCCTTTTGCCGCTGTCAGCGCTCTTTCTATTTCCAGTTCTGTGACAGGCACCCATGGGATTTCATCTTTCGCACTAGCGATTAGTTCTGGTGTCGGCTCAGCCATTTTCGGGAAGAAGCACTCCAGCAGCGCTTAGGCCTTGTCGTTGTTGTCAACGACCTCACGGTTTCCTACTTTCAGTGGGGGAATGTTGGCGTAGTTGTCTCTTGACCCCATGTAGGCAGCTGCCTTCCACAAGTTTCCAGAACTAGCAGTGTCGAGGAATTCCTTCCAGTAAGCGGCTTTGGCCTGCTCGATTGTCCGGGTCTATTCTCGGCGTTTGGTGCGCATTTCCACGAATAGGGCTATCGTAGCTGGGTGATTCCTCCCCCTTTCTGCGCAGCTTTCTTGCCACTTTCTGCGCAGCCTGTTCACTTCTAACTGTTGTATCTTAAGCGCTGGTGTGAACCATCGTTTAGAGTACGGGGATGGTCTTGCTAGAGGTGTATATTTCTCTACCGCAGCTGACGTGACTTGGATTACTTTGGCCACAGTACCATCCAGCTGATCCCGAGTCTCGATAACTAGAGGACCGCCCATTACCATTTGTATTATCTTTCCAATCTTATCCCATTCTGCTTTCTTAAATGCCCTGCGTAGTGCTTGAGTAGATCGTAGTTCGGGTCGCAGGTCCCATTCCGAGAGAGTGGCTCGATGGTCAGACCCATAGTTGTCATCGTACAAGTAACACGCTAGGACTCTTTCCGGTGCGTCGGTTAAGGTAAGATCGATAGTTGATGTCGTTCCAGGATGGGAAACGAACCAGTGCGTCGGGGTTCCGTTGGGTAGGCACCATTGCAGTCTCCAATCCTGAATAAAGGAGAGTAACTCTTCAGCGTGCCGTAGGAGCAAGTAGTTAGTCTCTCTGTTACTCTAGGCCGGGTGATGTCGGTTAAAGTCTCCTGTAAGTATAATTTGAGTTGGTTTGGTAGTATCCTAGGTGGCCTCCTTGATAGTGGCTTCTATCTCGTCAAGTGTGGGTTGCATAGAGATCTCCTCTGAGATTTAACGGAAGCTGAGCGGCAGGACGTACACAGAGAAGATGAGCAATTGCACCTCGTCGGTCCAGATCTTCACTGCCGTTACGTCCGGGCTGTTGCATTGTACTTATCGATGGCCTGAAGTAGAGATGCGCTTGTTTACATACAGCAAACTGCGCTTTCTTACTTCTTTGTCTGAGTGCGTAGGTCTATAAAGATGCCATAGGCGGTGATTAACGTGCGTTCGGTATGCTGTCACCGATGGCTCTTGAATAAGGAGGATATCAATGTCCTAAGTCTTACGGTCGTTAATAAGCGCTTCCATAGCCGCTCGTGATCTCATAATGTTCAGCTATAGTATCCGAAGATTTTCTCTCTTCATTGTGTTGCATTGTTTGTAGTTTGTCCCCTGCATTCTCTATCCCCTGTCAGGTGAGCCCCGTTGCAGTAAACGCAGCTTGCTGTTGCATTTAGTAGGCAGTCTCGGCGGTCATGTTGTTCAGCACGGAAACCGCATCTCATTCGTTCTTTGCAGGACCACGCTAGGTGGCCGAAGGCCTGGCATCTATGGCACCGCTTCTTCTTGATCTAGTACGGCTCGATGCTACCGATGTATCGCTGGCCTACTAGTAGTCCATTGTTAATTACCCATTCTGCTGCTTCGGCCGTGTCGAACCATATCCCCAGTGAAGCCAACCTTCCCAGCTCTTTCCCTCTGCTCTTGAGCCATGCAATTTCCTGGATATTGTAGCCCTTAGTCGCCATGTTATTATCCTCCATGATTTTCTAGATGCCTTGTGCTTCGTTCTCTAGTAGCCAGAAATCCTCGGTTGGGGTACGGTGGACCACAACCCCAAAGCGTGGTTTAACCAGCTTTGTACTATTTCCTAACTTCTCAAGCCATTCTGTGTTGTTCTTTGCGGTTTCCGCGGACTGTTGATCTTTGAATCGGATCACGTATCCTGTTTTAGTTGTCCCAACCCCTGCTACTTGCACGTCTTCCGTTGTACTAGAGTTCAAGAGGGCGCCTCGAATGTGTGTGTTGGCCGAGTCTGTAGGTAGGTATCTTGTAAACGCTGTATCGTCGCTGTCGGTGCTTGATTTTCGTTGCGTGCTGATTCGAAGGCAGTTCCGTTCTCTGTCTGGATTGTTAGTATTTACTGTTCTTGAGAGATCTACGTTTGGTTCTGTTGTGCTTCGACCAGCTGCTACCGCCGCCCATGATGGTGTTGGTGGTGCCGAAGCTGCGTGGGTGCCTAGTTGCGTTCGGAGGTACTGAATCTCTTCAAGGAGCTCTGCATTTTGGGTCTTCAAGTTTAGTTGCTCAGACTTAAGCTCAATAAGGTTGGTTCTGATGTCTTGAATAATGTCATTTTGCTGTGATATGGTCTCTTTGAGGTTCGCGACAAGCCACGCAACCTCATCTAAGTTTGTGCCGTTCCCTTCGCCTCCGCCCGTGAACTCAAAGCTAGGCGTTTTCTTAGTGCCTGTGAAAGTAGTTATGTCGTTCCTGCGTCTTTTGAGTGATCTTGTAACTCGCCTGAACTCTGAGAGTGGTGGTGTGCTCTGTTGTGGAGTTGGACACGTGGCTTGTTGGGAGCCCATAGGGGAGCTAAGGAGCTCCCCAATGGCCGGGTCAGCCATCAGCCTTTCTTCTAAGCTAAGCTTTGTAGGCAGTCTTCTCTTGCGCGCTAAAGATTGCAGTGCAGTCTGCCAAGACTCCGGTGATGTGGCGTATGTTGCAGCCTCCAGCCTTATGTTACAGTCGCGAGCATAATCGGTTTCCGGTACTTGTGTTAGTTTTGTTCTCCCTGCACGGTCCATGCGACAAAGACTTTCTAATCTCGTGCTAGTGCTCTGCAAGAATGACTTCATCAGTTAAGTTCTATACTGTATAACATAATCACATCGTTTTATATGTTACATCAAAAGGGCATCTTCGTGCCTATTGTAGAGTACAGTATATAAATGTGGGATAGAAACAAAGAAGTAACGCACACACTCAAAGAGCCCTACAATAGAGACCAAAATCGGTTCCCGTTTCTTACACTTGGATTGTTTCGCGCGCACACACACTGGAAAGGCGTTTGTCTAAGTAGAAAATAGCGCTTACGGGGGGGTTATATGGAGCTACGAAAGTGGCGAAGTTACAAGCTGCGACACATGTACCTCTATTTTCTTGTTCTATATAATTACAATTTCGAACAAATAAGGATTGTGGTGGGTGAGGGTCGATTAACCCCGCTACATTGGAATGGTTGATTCATTTGTTTGACGAGGTAGGAGTGGCGAATCGACAAGGCTTGTAGAAATTTCTAGGAGTGACTGTCTCATCACCAATTCTATTTATTACGCATATGGAGGAACATGTAACTCAGATGTTCGATTTAGCGACTGGAAGTGAGTGGCTTCGATGATCGAGATGTTACTTTAGATATAAGAAAGAGTCTTGATCAGAACTTTGTGTTCTCCCATCCATAAAACCATGGACATAACATTCTCCACGAAGAAAATGCATTCCATCGCTATAATGAATTACAAAAGGGGTTTTGAGCCCATGGATCAGGTAGATGGAATCGCCAGGCGATACGTGGACGGAGCCTAGGCCCAGTCGCCCAGCTTCGGTTACGAAAAACGTTCGGTTGCGGCATATCTCCTCCGCAATGTACGAATACCGTGTTGACTCTTCTATTCCTTCATTCCTATCCTCTCCACATGGTCTCTGAACGACGCCGAAATTCTTGGATGCCCAGTTGCCAAACAGGGTTGGAACATCAGCAGAGTTAACACCTATATCGTGACGTTCCGCTACAATTACTTTACCGTCCATCACTAAGGTTGAAGCGAACATCGATTCAATTTTTGAATCCTTTAAGAATTCATTCGCTAGATTGAACCAGTGATTGAAGATTTCGACTTCCGTCATCTTGAGGCTTCTACCAAGTGATTCATAGTATGGAAGCCCACATACCTTAATTCTGTCTATCTCTCGAGCGCGCACATGGAGTATCCGGTGGTGGACTCTGAACTCTGGAAGCGATTCGGTGGCAGCAAATCCGATCGAATCGTTTTCGAGATTTGGTAAAAGTGTCAATGGCCTCGACTGTACCCGCCAGTCTGGTACCCAAGATGCGATATCATCTGCTGGAAGGTTGGCTTGTAGTATGGTGCAATCTTCAGCTCGGAGGAGCTTGTGAGCATCACTATCGCCACAGCCAGCGAAATGTAAGATGCTCAAGCCTCCAGTCATATGTATGTGTCGCTTAGCAAATTCCATATAGAAATCGATACCCGATATACCGTAGTTTGGCATGAACCACGCTTGCGTGTTTCGAAATACTAGGCCAAAGAGAGCGATTAATCGATCGTGAATTTCGCCGCAGTCCCATCCACTAAATACTTGGGCCAGGTGAGGGAAAGAATAGTTTTGCCCAGCGGACGTTTGTGCTCTTAGCTGCCTGGGTTTCGGGGCATGTCGGTACGGCTTTAGTAGCCAGGGCATCGGTGGATCGGTAACGACAGAAGATAATATTCGAATAGCCTTGAAGAAAACGTCTCCAGGGATCGCAGAGAAGCCACACCGAAATTCAAGAGTGGAGGCTAGTGTGACTTGTACAATCTAGAGTCTTTGGAACCAGGGTCTCTGGACCAGCGAAGCAGCCGCTTGAATCAGCTTCTCACCTGGGTTGAAAAGGTCCTCCGTATTTTTCATATACCCAGTTTTCATAAGGGCGTCGGCAGCGCGTCGCCATTCGAGATTAGTTTGTTGGTTGTGCTCGCCGGAAATCTAACCTAGTAAAATGAATAGATTGAACGCAAGATGGCTATCGTTGTCGTGATCTCCTAACCAGCCTATAACTTTCTGAGCCTGTTTGTATATTTTCGACATCAGCTGGACTTGTTGTTCCCTTTCAGTTTTGTTGCGCTGGTCAATGCGGAGAGAGTCGATCCAGATAACGATAGCTTCTCCAAAGGATCTAAGTGCCATCATCGCATCATATAGGTTTTTGGTCACCCTAACAGAACAGTTTTCCAGAAGAATGATTCGCGAATCATTGGGATGACCCCAGACATAGGACAGCGCTATGAATTTCGGGTCGCCATGAAGGCTGGTGTAGAGAATTTGGCAAATCGGTATACTTTTTAGGGCTTTATTGCTGTCCCTCGGAAGGAGTCTCAAAAGTCGAATATCGCTCGTAGGTTGACACAACGGCCTGTACTCGTATCCGCTGTTCATGTGGCAGGAAGCTTGATCGCTTAATCGATAAAGGATGGATCTTAGAATCATCAAAGAGAGAAGTCTTGTAGCAACTTGAATTCAATGGATGAGTGTCGAGTATCAGATCTTGAGTTTAGGCTCAGGCTGAGAATAGGTAGCAGCGAGGACGATCGAGTCAGCCTAGCAACTTAGTCTAAGGCGAGCTTGAACCACCCCGCAGCCGCCTCGCTAAGCGCTCCTTATGCGATGAGACTAACGACTGTGCAATTAACGTCCCTCCCTGCAGGTCGAAAAACCCTCTGCTTCGAAAAATGCGAGGGGTACAACGACTTGCAACAGCTAGAACTCAGCCAATACATGCATGTCTGTTGTGTCGCTTAGTAGTCTCCTGCTACTGCTATCTATGAGCATCCAGCACCTGCCTGATACAAAAAATACCACCGCATCGTTGTCTGGTCGCCTCATGCGCAGTTAGCATCATTCTATGGCAGATTGTTGCGATACTGTAGCGCTGCCGGTAAGCGGATAATCTATTGCCTCTACTCCGTATACTAGAACCGTTTAAGAACTACCTCATTAGGACTAGCTGTGAGCAGCACAAGCATCCAAATGTCTCCTGCTAGTCACAACTAGAACGTTTTGAGAACTAACCTCCCCTGCGAAGCGAAAGACCCCCGCATTGCGATAGGAACACCAGGTACCTCGACTTCGCACCAACTTCAGCCTTTCCTATCACTGTAGATGCTGTTGAGATAGAAGTAGTATTAAAAAGAAAACATCTCTTAGCTATCTCTTATTTCTTGCTGAAAAATTACGCAAGGATTTGCAGTTGCAAAGCTTGTTTGCGCTCAACGTGCTTCAACCACGCAGCACGACTTTCACTCCAGCAACACCAACTTCTCATATTATTTGCTAATATCACATAGAACAGATACTAAGGGCTTGCCAATCCTTCCTCTGTAGCATCTAGTATACTACTGCTATACGTGTGCTGCAAATCGCATCTCCGCAACACAGGGCGGTACTTGCAGCATGCGATAGCGACGAAAGCGGACGGGCAGTACCGTTATGTAATCCTCGGCTATGCAACCCTATGTACTCCTCGGACATTACTCGACCTGCGTCCCTGCAAAGCTTGGCATTGATGTTGCTCCCTATAGTCTAGCTACTATTGCACGCCCTTACTATCACAAAAATATGTTTACTACAGTGTACTGCAACTTCAACGTTATACTATGCTATGCTCGCTCTAGTTAAGGGGCTAGAACGATGCGTAACTTAGCTAAATAATTATCTAGATAAGTAGTGCGTAGTACGTTTATACATATAGTTAGTATAATAGATAGTAGTTGCAAATAGGAGAGGATACAGAAGGCTAAGATTAGACTAGAATTAGATTTAATTAGAGAGAGAAATATCTACTAAACTCAGCACTAGCCTGTGGCCAATTGTGAGTACACAGCCTAAAGTGCTTCTATCGAGACAAACCAGCAACTACGTGCTCTAGCAGCGCTACTACCTCCTTGGTCTGTCCGTTGGCATCGTACCCGAGAGCAAGCGCGTGCTGCGATGCCAGCCGAGATGGGTAAGTCTCTGCCAGCGTCGTCTCCCACACCTTGACGACATGCTCCAGTAGCGCCACCGCGTATGCCCCAGCCTGAATCAGCACAAGCGTATGTGATCCTAGCAGCTGCACAATCTTCTGCGTCTGCGTGTTGCACGACTGCCACGACCCCTCTGGTACTTGGGCTGCTTTGAGAAAAAGCTGCGTCGAATGCTCTACACCTAGGCCCTCGAGTGCTTCGGCAGGAATCATGCTGTACCGGGCGCACTGCGGAATGCGAAACGTTATAAGCACTGCGCCCTGAGTGCCGGATGGAAGGTATCGCGCGTGGTCGAACTTGGGGTGTTCGGCGTTGTCCAAGACAAGTAGCCAGCGGTTCTTCGTGCCCGCAAGCACCTGGAGCGACTCCTCGACACTCTCAGCAGAAGCGTTGAGGCAGGGCCATACGAGGTTGGGATCGTTACTACTGCTGAAGTAACAGAGCGCACTAATGTAAGTGTTGCAGTATAGGTTGTGTATGATTTAGTAATTCCTAATGTGACGGTGCGGACGTTGTTTGCGGACGCCATTAGTGGCCAATTTTCTGTTGCAGTGCAGACATATTGTCCTTTCTATACGCTTCTTAAATATCGGCTATATGCTGTTGTGTACCGGCGACGAGAAGGTTCTATGCATTTGCTGGGATCTTGTCGGGGTTTCGATCAGCCTAAACGCAGGCACGCAATATTCCTTCCGGTATCTCAGTCGACTTCTCAAGTACCAGTGCTCCGCTAGATCTAACTTACTCAAAGACTTCGTTCGCAGGCGTTAGCGAACTACCTGGATCTCGCACTAAGCCCAACCTGGTAGCCTAGAATTAGTGAGGGCATGGGCGAGCTTAGTGGGCACAACCAGCGCACTGTTTGGGAGTGTTTACGGTTACACCATGAACATGGCCGGGTTGTTGTAGCATTGCGCACGAACTGCCTGTAGCCAATAGACAACGATATTCAGTCTTGAACGTACTAGTGCTGTCACGTGATGATTATGTCAGCTCACACTGAGCACTCCGATCTGACCAATCTAGATTTTTACCGCCAATATTCAGGCTGACTACTCTTACGGATATGGTAATGAAATTCTAGGCAAACGAACACGTTCCTGGTTGTGACTTGCTTCCCAGCCTTGCGGAATGAAGCTTCACGATCATAGAGTGAATTTTTCGGCATGAATTCTGCTTCGCAAGAGGAGAGACGGTCCAATCGTGGCCTGTATATAACAGGTTCTCGCGTGATTGCTGTTCACTACACAACGCTCCGTGCCGCATATTGCTGTACATGTCACTTCGAAGACTAGCGGTCAGCGTATCCAACAACACGGGCTCACCGGAAACTTCTCTCTCGATGTGATACAGCTTCTTCGGCTGCGGTAGGGTCTTGTAGTTGATATATGTAGTATGCCAATAGAGCCTAGCGCACTGTCTCAAAATGTCGTAGAAGGCGCACAGACGAAGCTATAGCAAGTCGAACGTGGCCGGCGACAAGATCTAAGGCGTACAACGCTGGACCCTTGCGTTTTGCGTAACGGTTGTCAGTCATGAATATGGCTAGGCAATACAGGCTGCTGGAGTTCTTCGTCTGCCATCCTTGTCCGCGATCTGAGTGGACGATTAGAACCAATTATAGGCATAGCAGAGTGGCACGGCAGATCTGCAGCACTCGATGAGACAATCAGCCACGGGCGACTAAAGCCGTTTTCGTCTGACATTAGGATGTTGGAGGACTATCCAGGAAGCGAGGCACGAAGTTAAAATCCGTTGACCCACCAAAGAACTAGCGTGTATCCTACTGTAACACCAGAGGCTTCGGAACTTACCTTCTTTCCCTTCTCCCGGTACCCCGACCACAGCTCCTCTTCGTGGCGGTAAACGCAGTGTTCTGTCACCTACACCTTAGGAGCGACTGGTACCTGCAATATGTCATTGTTCAACCAGAAACGTACGTCCTATCTCTGGACGCTGTTGATATTTACCTTTTGGGAAAGCAAGGGAATGGTGTGGTTCACAACGTCTGCATATATTCGAAGTGCACCAATCAAGCATGAAAATCGAGAGGGAGGGTTTACGATGGCATGCCTCGCATATGCATTAAGTACGGAAAGTCTCATTATCGCCTCGGTCTACCTCGCTAAGCGTCGAGAACCCTACGTCTCAAAGATATGAAGTATATTAGTTTGATCCATGCTGCTCGGGTTCGGAAGAAAGATTACACATACCTCTAAACAAACACATCACTACTGTAATGGAGAACCCTCACCTGAACGCCTTGACGGCCGCGTCTGTGCGTGAGCGTCATGGTCGACTGTTTGCTGACAACAGTAACAAAAACCCAAACACGATGGACCATTTAACTAGTTCTCCACTATTTACAACACAGAGTCTCACTCAGAGTGGGAAAATCACATTGCCAACGAGGACACTCCAGTGCGGGTTGCTAGCAGAGATGTTGCTCGAACGTGACAACGCTTTGGAAAATTCACCTCCAGGCCAAAATCTTGCCGACAAACGGTTGTTCTTCAATATCACAACTCCTTCTAGCATCTTCATCTGTGGTTCGCAGGGTTCGGGAAAGAGTCATACGTTGTCTTGCTTGCTGGAAAATTGTCTAGCAGATTCAGATGCGACAGTACTGCCGAGGCCCCTTTCTGCGTTACTGTTTCACTATGACACTTTCATATCCGACGACGGCGGTTCGCATTGCGAAGCAGCGTTCTTGGCGTCTTTACCTGGAATTCGGATGCGAGTCATATGCGCTCCGACCAATCTGAGCACTATTCAGGTGAGTCTGGTTCTATCTTCGGTACACAGCTCGTGAACTGACAGAACCCGAAGAAAACATATCAGCACTTGGATGTCAACGTGGAGCCGCTCCATATTGACAGTCATGCTCTCAATACCAAGCGAATCCTCGATCTCATGGCTGTCAAGCCGGAAGAAGGGAGCGTTCCCCTCTATGTCCACACAGTTAATCGCATTTTGAGGGAAATGCGTATGTCTCAACAAGCGACTGGCATTCGATTTGATTATCAGACGTTCAAAACCCAAATTTTGACGGCCGACCTTTCGCCAACTCAACTTGCACCCCTCAGCCAGCGCCTTGCCATGCTTGAGAGTTTCATGCCACGACCAGAAGACAAAACAAAGTTGAAGAACAAGCAAAGCCACATAGGAACAGAATGGAAGAACGAGGTACGAGATTCATGCACCATAGCCTATGACACAATTGACGCAGACATAGCCCGGCTTATTGACAATAGTCGATCTCTCCTGCCCCTGCGTTTCACCAGAAACGGCTTGCTCGTTGTTCAACATATGCTTGAGCTTGTTTCTTGAGCAAAGCATAGCCTGCGGCCGCATCATCGCCCTTGATGAAGCTCATAAAGTCAGTAAACAACCCTTGAAAAAGCTTTGTACATCTAAGCTGACTCTCAAAAAGTACATGACTGACTCCCCAGAATCGTCAATGCTTACAAACACGCTCTTATCGACAGTGAGGCTTCAGAGACATCTAGGAGCACGTATATTTGTGTCTACTCAGGAACCCACGATTGCGCCAGCTTTCTTGGACCTTTGCACCGTAACCATAATTCACAGATTCTCTTCGCCCGCTTGGCTCCGTGCTCTTGAAGCTCATATTGCACTCATGCAAAAACACGAACCTGACCCAATCGATCAACGGAACGGCTACCTCACAAGCGGAAAGGAAACCACAAGAAGGCTTTTTGAGAAAATTATCCGCCTTGACACTGGGGAGGCGTTCGTCTTTGCACCTAGTGCAACAATAGCCATAGGCAATTTCGGTTGTTCATCAACAGATGGCTCGACGAGATCTTACGTCAAAGTTAAGATCAGATCAAGTGTCGCGTACAGAAGCCCGCCATAGAGGCCTCGGCTGATCGGCGTTCTCCACGGAACCCGGCAACCTCGGTTCCCCGCATCCAGAACCTACAGATCCTCGGCTCTACCGAGCACCGCACTACTACAAAAGGAGTAGCTTAGCTATAGCTAATAATCAATGATCTATCTCCCAATCATTCCTAAGCTTAAGCCTTATTCTCCGTCACATTTGTTCTAAGAGCACGGACCATACGGTAAGGGTTTCCCTACTTTGTGCTAGCTCGTTGCAGGGTGAGGCGATAATTAATTCTTTCGCTAACGTACTGTACTGCTTAGTCTTGTCCAAGCCCAAGCCGTACGAAACATAACACCTTGCCTGCGACTTATATAAATCATGTGTACCAAAACAAGCAATAAGCCATCACTGCGGGGCTGTAGGGCTGGGCTGTTCCGAATGCTGTGCCATGATGCACTTGCTGTTGAGGACTTCGCACATGCCGGAGCCCCGGCGACGACGCATCCGCTTGGACGTTGGGCTGCTGCCTAGCGATTCCGCAGCAGGGCGCTTCATGGGACTGCGGTCCCAAACACGCGCGGGCGTCTTTATTGGACTGCTGTCCCAAGCACGCGGAGGCCGAGGTAACGCCCGACAGGGAGGCAACGCGAAGCTGTCGTACCACTACATTATCCACACCGTTAGCCTTGGTAACTTTCTAATGCACAGGTCCTGCAGGAGCAGGAGGGGTCTTGGTAGTCTGTTCAGCAGGTGCGGCTGCTTCTTGACTCACAACCCCAAGAGTCGGAGCGTGCTCCACAGCTGCTGCCTCTTCTTCCTTTTCTTCTTTTCCTTCGGCCTCGGACAACGACGACGAAGAATCCGAGTCGCTGATGCCATGGCCACAACCACCACCATGCGCCATCATCATGTGGCCCTCCCATGCGGTTAAGTAAGTATATCCCCGTGCGGCTTCGTCGGCGGCTTTATGCTCGAGCAGCCCCGGGATTTTGTCGACTTCATTCTCGTATTCTGCCCATACTGTATACGGGACGCCGGCATTGACATGCGGAAAGCCGGGAACATTATGCTTGGCATTGAATCTAGCGAGGCCACCAGACGCGACCCATGCTTGGTACTCGGGGTAGTCCTCGTTGTCCTTGAGAAAAGGGGATGAGGCACGTTGGGCGGTTGGCTGCGTTGGGGTGCGAGGCGGCGATGGGTCCGACTTCTGCGCGGACGTCGAGGGTGGAGGAGCCATGATGGTGACTTGCGCGTGCTGTTGGCTGGGATTGAGGTTGGGAGAGGTGTGCGTGAATGGAGGGTAGGAATGCACATTTATTAGTCGAGGCGCATCTTCCATCTTTGGTTCCTGCACTTTTCTTTTTTTTCGCCCCTCATCGCATTTCCTGCGAACCGGTGGGTCTTCCACATTTTATTGTGGGCCGCTATTTCTGGACCCATGGCTCGAGTGCCTTCCGGCGAACTTGGCGGGTCTTCCAGATTTTTTTCTAGCAGGCCACTATTGCCACCCTGCAGCCCCATGAACCTGGCTGCTCGCGAGGCCTTCCTGCGAACTGGCCAGGGGTCTTCCACAATGGGAAGCAGCAACGTTAAGAAGAGCTAGAGACATGGCAGTAGTCGCGTGGCCGCGCAAAACTTGTTACGTCGCAGCGCAAATGTGCTCCCAACAGCACATTTGCCTTTTGAGTAGCGCCTAAGAGTGTGCTATGCGATATTGTTTGAGATGGCTATTGTAGTGCAGCTGCTATATCTGCAATGAGTGGAGAAGCTTGATGCGTAGAGCAGATTGGCTTTAGGTTTTGGCGGCGCTCAGTGCTCATGATATCGAGGTAGGAGCGCTACGATGTGCTCGTGTAGGACGGGGAGATGCTTCCCACGACAGAGATGTTTGGGTTCACCTGTGCAGAATGCGAGACTTGCCCTGTTGTCCATACCATCCCCACGCCCACAGTACCGCCCTTCGTGTCCTGCCCTCGTCGTTCAATCGTATACCGCCCAAATGTCTTCAACGTCGAATATATCTCCCTCCGAGCCCGAATCGTCCCGCGCCCAAGCTTCCGCCTTAGAACAAGAACGCGTCGAAGAGCTCCGGGCAACTAATGAAGTGTATCTAAACACCTGGAAAAAAAGCATATACACCAGTACTGTGATGTTGGGATATATCATTGGCCAGTTGTTCTCAGTCGCTGGCGGCAACCCGTGGCTTGCTTTTTTGGCTCAACTTGATGCCATGGTCGAGGCCCATTTGGCTGGGGATACTCTGTGGGACAAGGCGAGCAACATGATGCGAACTAGGGGGACCCAATACCTATTCAAAGGATTCAAGAAGCCAAAGAATTGGGGGACAACCCCCACAGGCCTGTGGGAAAACGGAGTAGGGTTATGCACGTCGTTCTCGATCGCGGTTAACAGGTCATCTGGCGCTAACGGCAACTATGTCGACTACAGGGGACAGCATAGGGCTGCGCACAAGGATCGTGATGAAGACGTCCTCGTAATAGATTCGAGCGCCGGCGCCGCCTTCAATCTGCGTCCCGGTGAAATACATACCAACAAAGATAGTACACCATGGGTGAACGACAACGGGCTGGTGCGATGGTCAAAAGACGAGGTTCGTATATCCTATCTTTGTTGTTAGCTCATTTCTGATGAAACGTCGATAAGAGGACCCCGCGGGGATGTAAGGACTGGCAGGACGCAATGTCCAAGTGCCTCGATCAATTGTTCAGCAAGGCGAAATTCGGGGTGACTCTCCTCCGAACCCTCAACGCAGACGGTAGCGAGGGCATTTTTTGTGGAACCCTCCAGTTTTGCCCTCGCCATAGGGTGTTCAAGATGCTCAAATTCGCAGAGACTGGCGTAATGAAATTTCGATACATCGTCTTCGCTAGGAACCATCGTGATACCGGTATTGCGCGTCAAGAACTGCAACGATTCCTAGCATCGTCTGACCGCGAGAAATGCCACCTCTTCTTTGCGGAGCTCGACTTGATTTGGGAGGCGGCTGTACAGCGGTGGGGGCCTGCGCAACTCTCCAAGGTGTTCTCTGTGCCGATATCAAACTGGGGGTATACTTGGCCGACCCCGGAATTCGATGATGACCAAGACTTCGAGTTCGCACTGTTCCCGCTTTTGGAAGCGTTTCTATAGTGCGCATAGTACGCCGTTGTAGCTGTTAGTATAGCCAAATACTAGAAATTCTAACTGCATGCCTCTGTCCATGCAGGGTAACCATGTGGGGCCCGTGCAAGCCCGACTACCATGAATGGTTACCATACTTGGCTTGTACCATGAATGGTTACCATACTTGGCCTGTACCATGAATGGCTACCATACTTGGCTCTACCATGCTTAGCCACCATCGCGGATTTTTCGAACCCCGCTTTGTGCCATGCATGGTTACAATACCTGGTTATCCTATATTTAGCACCCTCTAGCAGCCTTGGGTCGCACCTTGGATCATTGGGCATCAAGAGAGGCGCATAGATGTCCAGTCAGTTCAGAACACGTTTTCTTTCAGAGTCGTGTGCAAAAACTCTTTGCTTGTGCTTACCCAAGATGACTTGCTTTCAGGCATGAACGTGATTTTAGCGCGGGTTTGGAGGGGGCACATGATGTAAACTGCCTCCCCGCCAGCAGCGACAAAAAAATATTTTCCGCCCGTCCGACTTCCACCTTGTTCGAGCTTTCCACGAAATTCCATATGGTCCAGGGAAGGACGATAAAGGTGCGAATTATTTCGAGATCTATTGCTACAATCCACCAGAGAGCTTCGCGTCTTCCTCCGGCGCAGAAATTCTGGCTCCGGTCAGCTCCCCTCTGCTTAAAAAACCCTCGTCAAAGCAGAAACGCAAACTATTATGACGGAGAACAAAGAAGAGGACGATTCAAAGTTCACATGGGTAACGTCCCTCCCTATGACATGAAATCCCGTCGTAAAGAAAAAAATTTACTGTTCGAACATCTATTGTCTCAATCTATTCATTTTAGTATTTCGTCTTGAGCTCTATGACTCTACAGGTTGTAACCCTCCTAACGCATTACAGTCAACTAAAAATTACGACGTTGTTCTCATGCCGTCGATCATTCTATTCAAGGCTTCATTTTGTGGATCTGCTTTGCACCCCTGTCACAGCGCAACTACGGGCTTACTCTGTAATTTTGGGGGCTTTAATCGATAGGTTATGATATAAAACGTTTCCTCCCAAATCCTAGCGACGCTCTGGAAAGAATTTGTGCAAAGCGAGTTTATACGCGGTACGGCTTCAGAGTTCAGCTGAAACGGCCTGTGTATTTTGCGCTTACCTAAAAACTACTAGAGGTGTGGCGCTCTTCTCGAAGCATCCATAGACAAAGATAGAACATGCTATCCAGTTGCCGACGTTCATGGCAAGGCTGTGGCCGGTGCGGGTCGGCCATCCTCCCTGCTGGCGGTGGCGACTTGCCACCATCTGCTTCCCTTGTGGCGCTGACAGCTCAGGTACAAGCTACATCTTCTGCATGCACCCCTCGTGCACGCGAAACAGTGTATAAAATCGATATGAGTTGCTATTGAACATAAACGTCTATTGTACACAGAAGAAATCGATACTGTAGCACCAGAAGGTGCAAGATGATTACTCTGCAGCCATCACCTTATCGTATAAGTCGAGTGGGGTAGTTTCCGACACCCCGCAAAATTTCGCCGCTGCTACTACTTGAGTTGCAAATTTGGTCACAACTTTATCAATTTTGTAAAAATACTTAAAAAATTACATTTAAGCATTGATTACTACTTTCTCTATCAAATAGTCAAATCGCGATCAAGATATCTTTGTGTTTGTCGTCGTTCTCGAGCTGAACGTCGGACCAATGGCTGCTCCGCTTCCTCTTTAGAGCTACTCTCTTCTTCTACAACAATAGCCTGCTGCAATAGTTTTTTTTACTTTGCGAACACGTTGAGAAGGTTCTTAATTAGCTTGCGAAAAAACTTCTGCAAGGCTTGTACAGCGATTGTTTGGATTAATTGTAACTTTGCGGCGTTTTGGCGGGTTTGCTCAATCGGCTTGATGGCGCAAAGAAGCAATCTCAAGATTTTGAGTAGTAGCCTCTATTGACGAATAGTCAAGTGCTTTAGCAGTAAGCCAAACACACCGTCGTGTAGCTGGTGAAAAATTCTTTCCAGAAAATAGCTTAATAACGTCGCTACCGCGTTTTGGTGTTTGGATATCCCGAGTAGAAGAAGGTGGTGTTGATGGCTGTTCCCGCACCACTACCCAGCGAGAACCCAAGGGTTTTCTCAAGTTCTTAGGATATAATCCTGTTGCTTTCCACCTAGATTGGATACACTGCTTTCGAAGACCAATTTTCCGTGCTTCTGCATAAAATTCAAGAAACTTGGCCTTTCCTAGCTTTGATGTATCTGTCTGAGCTTCATACTCGCCGACAAAGCGCCCGATACGCCGCCTTTAAACTTGAGAAACAACCAAGATCTAAAGGCTGAAGTATATGAGAAGTATAAGCAGGAATAAAGAGTAAGTAGACATTGTTTAGGTAGCAAGTAGCCATAAATTCGTCTGAAGTATGGCTACCATGAACGTTAACAATGAGTAACCTTGCTTTAGACAGACCGCCGGGCTTAGTTTGAGGCAAGAACACCTTCTCCATCCACTCAATAGCAATCTCATTACTTGTCCATCCACTCTTCTTGAGTAGTTGAAAGCCGCTGTCCATTGTTGTGGGCATGCCGGTGAGGTTGGGCACCATTACAGCGGCCACGAAGAGCGTTGCGTGGTACTCCATGCCGAGTAGCAGCAGTAGCCAAAGCGACCCCAGATTCAAGGTCAGCAAGTGCGTTTTGGACATCTTGTTCTGTATATGTAGCCATTTGAAGTTGAAGCAAATAATGCTAAAAAATCAATACAATTGATAAAGAATTAAGGTTGTGAGAATTAAAATTCAGTCATGGTGCATAGTAGGGGAGAAATTTTGCGGGGTGTCGGAAACTACCCCACTCGACTTATACTCTACATTATATGCCTCCTTAGCTATTACCTTTATTAGGTCTAGTCTCCGCTAAGCGTATAATTTTCGTTTATTCTACCTCCTATTTAGCTAGCACTGTCGAGGTAGTTAGCTAGCACCAGTTAGGTAGGGCCGCGGACCGGTTTAGTCCAGCGGGGTGCAGCGGTCTATAGTGTCACCGGTCTTTATTCAATACAGGGGGGCTCCTTGGACATAGTTAGGAAACTACGTGAAGACGATAGAAGTTGTAGTATATATACTTTCGACTACAGCCGCTCTCAAACACTATAAAACTATATAGGATCTTTGTAGGTAGGAAATAAACTATTATAACGATTGTGAGCCGCAAGAAATAAGATCGTTAGCTAAAAAAATCTCTAACACGCTCTCGTGATGTCTGAAGTCGAAGCCTTGCTCTTTACTAGTTAAGAGCACTAGTTGTTATGCAAACATTGATTCAGTCCTTCTGCTCGCGTCGTTGTAATCATGTCTGTTCATCTTGTAGCCTCGACATGCGTTCTGCGGCCTTGCTTTTTTCCATCGACTGGTGTTTATGACTCACAGAAACACTGCATGCATCATGCCGAACATTTCGCCAGTCCACTAATCACGCGAAGTTGGAAGAGCCTATCGGCGTCATCCAATCCATCGGAGCTTTTCTCTTGGTCTGCCAACTCAGCGTGTCCAACCAAGCAAGTTGTGGCAGCTTGGCAATATTGAGTACCTACCTTATGAGCCAAGCTCTCACTTTTCGTCTCCTTAATTAAAGCGAGGCGAAATTTTACATCATCTAGGAGTTGCCATGTCTTTCCTCTCGTGAAATGATCAAGTAACTGCCAACGCGCAATTTCGAGAAGAACGATTCCCAGACTATAAAAATCGAACTCGGCCCGATATCGCTGCGGCTTTTTGATGTATTCAGGATGCTGATAGTTTTGATGTTGTTGCCCTGGCCCTTCGGTGAACTCATTCGGGCTGTCCCGCCGGCTGTGGCTGAAGCCTATAAGGTAAGGATTTTCGTAGTCTGGACAACCATCAATTTGCGGAAACACAATATTGTGCGGCAAGATCTTTCGGTGCAGCCAGCTTACTTTGTGAAACTCGCCTATTGCTGATGCGAGGCTCTTCACCTACGTGTACCGGAAACGGGAGCTCAAAGACAAGTCCGAAACGTGAATTTTCTGGGTCATGGAAGAAGTTGGAGCAGCGCAACAGCCGGAAGCCTGGAGGGTGCGGGATGGAATTGAGGAGCTGGGCAACCGCCTCCACGCGTTGCGCTCGCTGCGCAGCTTCCGTCTCCGGAAGAACATGGGTGCCATAGCGCAGCCACTCAATCAGTACGCTGCGATGGGTATCCTCGGGAGGTGTTTTAATCATTCCTAGAGTGTGGTGTTCAAGATCCGTATAGAGATAAATACTCTTCAGGTCTATGTATAGTCCTAGCCCTTCGTTTAATGTATTCCAATACTCTCTCGCAGCCTCAGTCATGAGCTTAACTTTAGCTAGCTCACCAGTAGCGAGGTTAGCGCGATCGGACTATAGAACACCATGCGTTTTAGCAAGGAGAGGGGAATCTTCGATCGAAACCACGGTGCGTTGCGCCAACCAGATTTGCAGATCTACTCGCATTTTAAGTAGGAACAGCTGTTCAAGCCGACTGTTGGCGTATCTCAATAGAAGGAGGAGATGCATGCGGTTATTGTCATACAACCGATCTAGGATTTGCTCGAGCGTGTCTTGATAATGCAACAAGGCGTCCAGACATCCATCAAATTATAGACCCCGGAGGCCACCAGTAGTATCCTGTGAGCCATCGGGGGTAATTCCACAAGCTTCTTTCCAGCCCTTGTATCGAGCGTATTCGACAAACAGTATTGCCGTCTCTTCCTCAGTAACTTTCGGCTCGAGCTTATCGAAAAGCTCATCAATCAGATAAGTTCTCTCCTATAACGCGATAGCCTGTAGCTCGATCGAATCATCTTTTGCACTAGGACGGTCATCAGGTAGCATTCGTCTGATCAATCGGACCAGTACCTTACGGGAGACGTTGGCATCAATTTCCAAGTTTGAAAGCCAGGTTTCAACTTCCAGATTCGTACTAGTGCCTTTATAGAGGTTGCTGAGAGTAAAACATAGTATTGTGAAGGTCCTCCTCTCCTTAAATTTTCTGACCCCTTCAGAGCCTTTCAGAACATAGGTGAGCATCTCAACCATGATGCATCCGAAAGCCCATATGTCGCTTTTGCGCCCAGCTCGTCCTCTTGCGAAGATGGGATCGGCAATGTTCTCGCACTCAGGAGCTGAGTAGCTGGTTCCACCTACTTTACGCTGTGTCTTGGAATCCTGCGAGATGTCCTTAAAGGTCGACAGACCGAAGTCAGCAAGCACAAATGACTGATTATTGAGGAAGATGTTGTTAGGCTTTAAATCGTGATGACAGCCGATCTTCTCTAAATCGATCTCTGTAACAAAGTTGTGTACGTGCTCCAGCCCTAGCGAAAGTCGTGCAAGCGCGACAAAGATCGAGCTATCTGACTGGAAATGTTCCGGGCGGGGATTGGCCATGAACTCGCCGAGGTTCTTTCCAAGCAGTGGAAACACAAGACTGTAGGTATTTCTCCAAGTGTAAGCGCTCAAAAGCTCAATAACATATGGATGTTTGAGGTTGCCTAAGATGGAGAGATTACGTAGCTCAAGCTCGAAGTCTTTCTTGGGGTCCTTTTTCTGATCTATAGGAAAGTCCTTCCGTATAAACTATGGAATGTTAAAATCGCCTTTTAGTATCTTGAAGATGAAACCTTACTTTGTTATCCTCCCCGCCGAAGCTGTGGTGGGCGCTATGTATCGTGATTTCATAGACCGTGCCAAATCCGCCTTGCGTGATTCGGTCCTCTACGCAAATCGGCAAGACTGTTTTGTAATTAAGGTCTCTGGGGAGGACACTTTTAGAGAAGATGGGCGCTGCGCATTCCTATTGTTCCTTGTAGAACTCTTTGGCAACATTTTCAGGAATGAAAGTAGATAAGTACTCCTTGCTGAAAGGGAGTCATTGGTCGGGACTGCTTTGACTTTGATATTGATCTGACTTTATGAATTCGACCACGAAGTCAACATATCCGATGCGTATGAGGACTGCAAAGACCCGTGAATTGCCTCTCAGGATATGCTTTGCTATATCTTGATGCTTCTGCTTCTCAATTTTGCTCTCTCCAAGAACTCTTTGGATAATCTCAAGCATCATGACTTTGTCAAGAGCATCCTTAGGGACAAAATTTTTGTCATTGTGATTTTCGCAGCGGAGTTCATGGATCTTGTGTCTAAGCCACTCCATGGTTGATGGTATACGATAGCTTCTTAAGTCATGTCTCACGTTCAATAGGCGGATATAGAGGACCATACCTTAGTTTCTGGCATTTTGCAAATCTTCTTGCAGCTTTTCGATTTCAGCCTTAATTCAGTTAGCGTTGGTCTGTAGTTAAATCAAGAAACTCGAGTCAGACATACCTCAGTCAGTCTTCTCGGTACTGAGAGGACTGCATACTCGTCGTCCCGTACCTGTAGAAAAAAAAAGCTTTATCGTCTCGAAAGTCAAAAAAATAACTTACGTCAACGTTGAAGCTGTTCTCCCCGAAGAGTCTCGTCAGGTTCTGAGCAATCACAGCCTTGTTGATATATCGAAGGGTGAGTGTTTGCCTTTCCATGCCGGAATCTCAGTTTCTGGTAATGAGAAGTATAAGGTGGACGACGGTGAACATTTCGCAAGTAGATTTGAGAGTTTTTATATTCCATTCGGCTCGTGTCTTATAACAGATGACGGTAGCCATTTCTCGGGTATGCCTTAGGAGCGCCTAGGCTGATTTAAGTTGCGTTTGCCCCGCCATTCGGCTGTCTAGTGGGCTGCAATGTGCTGACAGATATCCTCACGCTGTTTCGTTGAACATATGCACTGCCAGCAAGCCTGCATGGGTAAGCGATATACCCATAGGGCTTGGCGTCTGCTGCTTGAGACCGGTCAGAGACAACCATGCAAGTAAGATTCTAGCCTCTAGCCTTTTTGCCTCTTTGACTCTCCGCTTCTCTATAAATGATCATTTGTGCCGCTGATAGTATATCTGTGCTTTCCACATTGAGTTTTGGAGCAACGTGTTTCGTTTCGACCCCTAATAACTCACGGATCAATCATCCTCGAATATCTCTTGGTCTGCAGATGCTTACTATAATACGATCAACAAAGAAGCGCCAAGATTGTTCGAAGTCCAGAAGATCGATATTGAAGTTTTACATGCCAGGCCCCGAGCATCGAGCATCGATACTAAGGAAGTAGTCAGCACAGAGTTGGAATCTACAAGTGGAATGCACACGTCTCGTGTGCGAACGCTCGACCAGCTCAATAGCCATCTAGAAGTAGGCTCTTAACTTGATTTAGAGGATTTCTACTGATAATTTTCTCAGCAAAAAACTAACGCAGAGGGAATTGTCGTTTAGTAAGTTATATAATCTCGCAGCAGCTTATAACCGACTGAGCGCGTGTGATAGCCTGATTCCACAACGTTTCTCCTGGGGACGTCTTCAAATCACGCCGGAAGCCTTCGACAGGATACGTCTGGAAAAGCGTATATCTGCCGGTATAATGGACACCCTTCGCGAATTCGGGTCGAAAACATGCGACAAGCTTCCCCAGAATTGCTCGTTTCAAGCTAATAGGTCGGACAAGCAAACACACACATATGGTATTAAACATATCCTATACTTGAAATCTGGGACTAATTCAGAAAGAGCTTTGCTATGTCAACCGTTTCATCGAACAGAATGGTAGGAATCGAGGTGACCCTTGGTCTCTCCGGCAAACCGGCGTGTATCAGAAGATCCATTTCGATACAGGATGTTCGAGTTGTGTTATTCTGCAGCTATCCAAATCGATACGAAAACAGTTTGGACATGTTTTTGCAGAGCATGTCCCTGGACGAACCGGCCAAGGGGCCAAGATGATGCAACTCCATCTCCTTATTCTAATCTCTACAGCGGACAACTGGAGCGAGTACATAGAGCACTTACACTCAATTATTAAGGTTGTGGTACGTAAGCATTTTGACTTATACCGAATCATGTTTGGTTGTAATTGCTGACTCTTACATACCAGGATAAGAAAGCGTGCTTCTCCGATGTCGAGAATGCAACTACAAACGATTATGTAGTAACCTTCGCAGATGTACAGCGACTGCAAATCCTAAGAGGCAAGATCCTAAAAACGTCCATAGCACTTGATTCATGTCTAGAGCTTGCAGATCGGCTTAGCGCTTTCTGTTCGCAGTTGGAGGCACAGAACCTTTTACCGAACGCCAGCAACATCACTGCATCGGTCGAGCTTTACGCTGCTAATATTCGAAATCACCAGAGAAACGTTGCTATGGTTTTGCAGACTCTGGACAGTACTGCCAGTCTAGTGAGATTTAAATACCGTTCTATTTCCGTGGAGCCGAGCGTATTGAATTGGCGATCTAACAACTTCTGGTAGATACTCGAAATCTTAAAGTTTCGAAAGCACCAAACTATCAGTCTTCTCAACGATGCAAAGGCAAAAAGTTTAGGCCATTTGCGAGACATTACGGCTGACACAGCGAAAGAAAGCAAGAGAGTAAACAGCTTGGCTGCTAGGATCCAAGAGGATTTATTATTAGTGAAAGCTTTGACAACTGTTGCGACTGGATTTTTACTAGCGACTTTGTTAGCGGTAGCTTGTACCGTCCTTTGGCCAATTAAAGATTTGCTAATTGCAGGGATGGACAATATGTAGTAGAACGTCAAGATTTAGCGAACGGTAAAGGCTCCCGTCTGGTATTCGCGAAACAAATCTGGATATTTGTTTTGCTTTCTCTTGGTGCAACAGCATTGACCTGGCTTTGCGTCAAACTTGTGGAGCGTTGGTGGCTGAAGGGTAAAGGTGGTCGCGAGTTAGTGTGATCCTAGGCAAAGGATAGGACAGATAGGCTGAGATCCTTTATAACTATGAACGAGGCTATGGAGTATCGATGATTCGTGAATATAATACTGAGACGAAGTGAAGTAACAGTATTGCGGCGAGCTGAAAAGTGACAGCGGCTCAAAATAGTAAAACACGGCAGTCTAGGCTGACTTCGAATTATTTTGGGGCGTGGGCCGGTGAAGGCCTTGCGGACAACCTCGTTAAGCTTGACCGGACCGGTCAGCAGCCCCACCTGACCGGTGACGAGTGCGGCGTGTGCGCCAAGGCAACATTTCTTTTGGCCGGTTTGAACACGCCCCGATGGGCTAGATAGCATAAGATAATGAGCAAAGCCCAACGGCAGGCATTGCGATGAACACTAGGCCCTTCTTATAGTGCCAAACTGTCTACCAGAACGTCTTCATCCTTGATCGGTATGCCTTGTCGTCGAATAAGAAATGGCAGATAGCGACCTTCCATCCGCCTGCAGCTCCAACTCGATCGCGACCGACCCGAATATCACACGGTTCAGCGCGAGCGCGCGACGTGTGCGCCCAGCAGATGCTTATTCGGACTACGGCTTCATCGCCGTGCTGGCTTTGATCCAGCGGCTGATGGTCGATCTGTTGCCAATCACCTGGCAGGCTGCACTAGGTAGCTTAGGGCGGGGCGGCCAAGGCGTAATCAACCAGGCATTAGTTAACATCCAGACAAGCTTCGCCTTTAAGCGCTTTGAGAGCGAGGGTCTGGATGACCCCTACAGAGAAGTTGTGCAGGAGATGGTAGTCCTTCGCCACCCGGCAGTTCGCGACCACCCGCATATTGTGCAGCCTATTGGGGTCTGCTGGGATATACCCGACAGCAACCATGTGTGGCCAGTCCTGGTGTTTGAGAAGACCTACCTTGGTGACCTTGACTACTTCATGCGGTTCGCCCATGGAAGAGATCTACGCCTAAAGGATAAGCTTAAGATCTGCGTAGAGATCGGTATAGTGCTTCGTGACATGTACTAGAATAGTAAGACTATTATGCGATTCATTTGGCGGACAAGCTCATCTAGAGTCCAGACATTATCCACGGAGATGTGAAGCCGAAAAACGTCCTGATATTTGAAGAAGGGACTGGCTCGTACACCGCCAAGGCCGCAGACTTTGGCTTCTCGACGTATTTCCATGGAGAGCAAGAAGACCTCATCCAGATGCCTAAATTGGTGCCGTGGACTGCGCCAGAGCACTATAGTCGGCACTTTACTTCGCAGTCTGCGAAAGCGATAGACATGTACTCCTTTGGTATGCTCTGTCTGTGGCTTCTCTTCGATACCAAGTCTTTAGGGAAAGAGGACTTTTCCTTTGAAGCAGGATATTGGCAGGACCAAGATGACTTATTGCTCTCCCGGAAAAACACTAAGCTGCTTGATTGGGCAATGCAGCTGGTAACCAACGACGCAAGCATTGGAGTTGAGGTGAAGCCTAGTTTGACTTCCTTCTTTCAGTCTTGTCTAGATCCTGATACTGGGAAGCGAAACGCAGATTGGGACTACCTGATAAGCTGCCTAACGCCCGCCTAGTAAGCCTATAAAGCGTATGTTGTATCGAGCTATTGTAACAATATTAGGGAGATACTAGACTCTAAGACATTTGACGAGATTACCCCTCTAAAAGTGGAGAGCTTTTAGGTATTATTGCAACTACAGTTATATACACTATAGTAACACATTCTAGCTAAGATTATCAATACGCTATTACTACTGGGCAGACTTTCGACTACGATCCTTGATTATCACACGGCTTGAAGAGATAGCAGCTGTTTTAAAAAGAAGGACAATATATAAACGTATATTAACTGCGGAGGCTGTAAAATAGAAAGACTTATGCTACCGAGTGCGATTTGGAACGCAGGGCAGGAAGAGCTGGGATATAGGAGTTTCTGGACATTTTTTTCAGCACGAAGCAGCCGAAAGTCAGGTGACGCAGATTAAAGAAGGGGCTTGGCGAGGATACCAGAACACTATATTTAAAAGGCTTTTCCAAGAAGGCGTTATTTACGAGTTTTTGCCAGAGTACTACTGGGAGAAGGGAATCCTTGAAGAAGCTCTTAGGATCTACCAAAGGGAATTAGAAGATTTAGAGAAGATTTATGGAAAAAACCATGAAATAACGGTTGATGTAAAAGATAATATTGAGGGAATCTTTACTTTGCAAGGAAAATGGGAGGAAGCCAAGCAGCTGGGCACGCAAGTGATGGAGACGAGAAAAGAGATGCTCGGCGCAGACCATCCCTCCACGCTGGCCAGCATGGCCAATCTAGCATCGACATACTGGAACCAAGGCCGATGGGAGACAGCGGAAACGCTACAGGTGGAAGTGATAGAGACGAGCAAGACGAAGCTCGGAGTAGACCATCCCTTCACGCTGAACGGCATGGCCCAGCTATCATCGACGTATAGGAACTAAGGCCGATGGGAGGCAGCGGAAACGCTATAGGTGGAAGTGATGGAGACGAGCAAGACGAAGCTCGGAGTAGACTATCCTGAAACGCTGACTAGCATAGTCAACCTAGCATCGACGTACTGGAACCAAGGCCGATGGGAGGTAGCGGAAACGCTAGAGGTAGAAGTAATGGAGACGAGCAAAACGAAGCTCGGAGCAGACTATCCTGACACGCTAACTAGCATGAACAACCTCGCATTTACAATCAAGAGCCTGGGCAAAGTAAAGCAGGCAATTTCCTTAATGCAGGACTGCTGTCGGCTACGAGAACAAGTCCTAGGTCCTCGTCACCCCGACACTGTATCGTCTCAAGGAGCTCTTGCAACATGGCGGCTGGAGGCTATAAAAATCACCGAGTAAAGCAGTATCTAGCAAGGGCGCAAGACGAGATGTAGCTTACAGTAAAGCAGCAAGCTGTACTTAGTATGAGAATAGCGTAGCTTAGGTACAGCAGTTCGCTTACTAATTATTGTGAGATGCAGTGTGCGTAGGCGGTACTTTAAGTTGCCACCGCTAGCGGGAGGATGGCCGACCCGCACCAGCCACAGCCTTGCCATGAATGTCCAGCACTGCATCTCTAGCGCGAACGAGGAGTCGCAGGTGCCTAGAGTTACTCGTTCTTATTCGCTCTCCACGCTGCAAGGCGGTCCTTGTGGCCCACCGCCGAGGGCCTTGGGGCTCCGATGGCGGCCTCAACCCCAAGACGCGTACCCACAACACCACCCTCTCCGGCAGCACCACCAAAAGGCCGCACAAGAAAACCAAGCGCAAAGGTCCTCGAAGCCCAGCAGTCATTAAGAACGCGATCAATTGCATCAAGATCGACACAGAATGAGCCATCCGCGAGCGCCACCAGTGCCCCTAAACGCGAAGGGAGGGACACGAACCTGGAAGAAGTCGCGTCGCTCGTCGCAAACCTAAAAGAGATCATCACACAGCAGATCAACACCATTGCAAACCAGAACAGCATTATCGAAAGCCTCCGAGCTGACCTCGCAGAGATCAAATCCGAACAGCAAAACCTCAAGAACCAAAACGCCGAACTCCAGGAGGAGATCCGTTCCATCCAAACGCAGCTCAATGCTTTCTCGGCATCACTGCCATCGACAGGATCATGGGCGTCAGTCGCGGCTAGCGGAGGAGTGACAAGGTCAGGAACAACTCTTTCGCGTACTACAAGCAGCGGAAACTCGAACTAAAATCAAAGCCGCCAATTGGTGATTGATGTTAGTCGGGTAGAAGAGCGGACAGCAGATAAGGTGGCTACGACCGACGCAGCCAAACAAACCATCAAGCAAGGCATAAACAATGTAGAAAGGCTCACTGGAGCTAGCATCAAAGACTTTCGCGTATGGCGAGCGAATGATAGCGCAAACGTTATTAAGTTCCCGGTAGACAAGGACAAAGAGGCCGCGTTTCGGCAAACAACGGCGGAATGGCTGGAACCGCACATCCCAGGCGCGAGGCTGGTCGGACCCAAGTGGCACCCAGTCAAGGTGGACTGGATCGAGGTTTCGCTAGCGATGGATATCGAGAGCGGAAAAGTAAGCAAGTCGGCCATGGAGCGCTTCGGAGCGGAGAACGGGGTGGAGGTGTGCACGATGAGATGGCTCGGACGACCAAGGCCAAACTGTTGAAGTCGAATAGCGTCACGTTCGGTGGAGGCGGGACCATCGTGTCACCGTTTGAAGAGCGACGCACGCCGGTAGCTTGTTTCAAGTGTAGGAGGTTTGGCCACCGGGCTAGAGACTGCATTCGACCCGAGACATACGACATGTGTGGACAAGAGGGCCACCTTCAGTGCGAGACAACCAACCTACGCTGTGTAAACTGCCAGCGCGAGCATCGGGCGTCGGATCGAAACTGGGTGTATTCGTTGACATGAGCTATCCGCCAGGCCTTCCAAACCAGCCCTGCTCCCAATTCGAGCCAGTTTTCGAGTGTCCTCCGAGCGCTTAGCAAAAGCGCCATACGGCCACTCAGCCACACAGCCACAAATACAGCGTCAGCAGCAGTAGATTGCAGCTAAGCTGCTTTGAGCTAGCTGTGCTAGTCCTAGCAGGCGAACTTAGAATTAGCACAAAAGCACGACAGCCTCTCAAGCTCAAGCGTAGTACTCAGGATAGGATGATAATATAACAAGCTGTAAGTTGACAGACTTTCGACAAGATGCATCAGCTTTTAACGCATCCACTGCCAGCGGTCGCGTAATGCTCATAGCAAATTGTCGTATTGCACGGTAAGCAGAACTTATTTCTAAAAGACATCAGGAGAAAATAGACTTTATAGCTTAAGGATGTTGTTACGAGAGTACCTATTGCTCTATCCTGTTGCTGAATTTGTTATGTTGGGGAGTGTCTGTGGGTCGCGCCCTTCTCGAAGCATCCATGGACAAAGGGCTATTTTTAGCAATGAGCGTGAAGTTGGCAACGTCGCGAGCTCGTCGAGCATGGTCAGTAACACCACGATCGTCGCTATGGCCCGAGCCAGCGAAGTGCCGGTTCAGGCCTCTTTAGGCGAACATAGAACATGGGCAGCCCGCGCGGATGCACACGGCCTTCCTCTCACTACACACTGGCATCAAGAACATGGACGATCCACGATGAAGCAGAAGGCAGAAGGCCAACAGTACCTTACTGTAGAGGAGGAAAAGGCTCTTGTGTCGTTCTTACTACTAATGTCTAGTTTTGGACAGCCCGTCCGTATCAAGTACATACCCTCCCTCGCCTGCTACATCGCCTGTCGGCGATTAGGTAAGCCTGTCAAGCCGCTGGGCAAGAACTGGGCCCGAGCCTTCGCGAAACGACATCCCGAACTGAAGTCGCAAAAAGTCAGATCGATAGATTGGAAGTGCTACGAGATACATATACATAGTAAGGTTTGTGAAATGCTTTGACGTGATTAGCGAGGTTATCAAGGACCCGAATATACGACCGGAAAATGTCTATAACATGGACGAGACGGGCGTTATGCTTAGCATACTCGGTACGGTGAAAGTCTTAGTAGGCAAAGACGAGCTGCGACGCTATAGAGGCGCTAGTGTAAAGCGCCAACAGGTAACAGCCGTCGAGTGCATTAGCGCCGATGGCGGATCTCTATTGCCTCTAATAATCTGGCCCGCCAAGAGTCATCGGAGTAACTAGACGACCTATCCAACCCCTAGATGGCATTATGCATTCTCTGAGAATGGATATAACGACTCCAAGATAAGCCTAGAGTGGCTTAAGTGTGTGTTTGACCCTCAAACCAAGGACAGAGCTAATGGAAAACCACGTGTACTAATCAGTGATGGTTTTGATAGCCATGAGACCCTGGAGATTCTGGAATTCTGCTTTGAGAACAACATTATACTGTGCCGCCTTCCCTCTCATACAACTCACAAGCTTCAGCCGTGTAACGTGTCTGCTTTTAGGCCACTAAAAACTGCCTATCGCGATGAAGTTAAACGACTAAACCAAGGTAGCATAGATAATGTCAGCAAAGAGCACTTCACCTGGCTGTACAAGCCAGCAAGAGACAGGGCATTGACGAAGAAGAACATTTTAGCCAGGTGGGCTGCTACCAGTTTGTTCCCATAGAATCCTAACAGAGTGCTTCAGCACACACCGAAGCCGCCCCTAGAGCTTGTTTGCCCTAACACTACTAAAGCCGCGGAAGCCCCATGTTAGAACGAAGTACCGTTGACGCCTATAACGCCAGTAACACCAGTAACACCGGTGACAACAGAGGGTCTGATACAATTACATGATCTCATCAAACGGGATTATTGCGCTTCTAATAAGCAAGGCAGGCGGCGTGCACAGAGACGTATTCAGAAGCTCGCTAGTGCTGCCCAAATATCCTTTGCTAGTCAAAGTCTCCTTCGAGACCATAATCGGATTCTACTCCAGGTCAATAAAGAGTCTCAAATCCGGAAAGTTAAAGTCAACGGTCTTAGCAAAGGGAGAGGGTAAAGTTATTCGCTACGAGGATCTCGAAGCAGAACAAGCAAGGCGGGCTGCTAAGGGCGAGGCTGCAGCAGGAAAAGGCAAGGGCAAACGCGGCCGCAAGCGGAAAGCTACCATGGAAGATGAGCAAGAGGGTGAGTCTTTGCCAGTGCGGAAGGACAAAGTTGCTAGAAGTAGCGAAGATCAAGAGTCTGCGCCTTAGAGGGCTCCAGAGGCTAGAATGTATTGATAACTAGCGATAGAACATTAAATAAGGCAACGGCAGGAAAAGATGTTAGCATTTTTATAAAAAGTGTTAGACAACTAGTAATTAGTGTCTTATTCTAACAACTTAATGTACCTTATCAACGTCAGCTCATCAATGCGAGCCTACGAGCCAGCCTATGAGCTGGCTCGTTGCTGGACTAATAGTCTAATCTAATAAGTCTAAGGTCGCATTGCAGCTAGATATAGCAACAGAGGGACCTTGTCTAGCAATGTGTTATTTTCCCTGCAAAGGTAGAGCGATCGTAGTTGGCATGTCGAAATAGCTCTTGTTGCTCTCTATCCCTCGCTGTAACAATGTAACAATTCTTGCTTGTATGCGAAGGCTAGAGCAGAGGATGTTACATTAGCTGTTGTAGGGTCTTTCGAGCTAATAAATCTAGGATAGTAGTAGTCTCTTTAGCTAAGCGTGTCGATTAGTTCGCCTTAGCAAGAAACGGATGCTTGGCGCTGTTGCCGAATCAACCAAGGCGCCTATTATCCTAACCTGCAATCTATTTACGCGACAGCCATTGTCAACTTCGCAATGTAGTGTAGTATATAGCTATGTTCTTGTCGCACGCCCCTACAAAGAAGGATTCGCACATTACACCGCCTTTAAGTTTCGCAACCCATCCTTTAACGCTGCCGCTAACCGACGATAAGCCGTTTGCGCAAATCTATCGGGTTATCGCGCTCTCTAAGGAAATCTGGGCTAGAAAACACACTAAGCGATACCCGTAGGCCGAGTTTCAGCTTTCGGCAGGAGAGTATAATGAGTTAGAAAGTCGGCTTTAGCGGGACGAGGACCTATCGGGATACGTCAACGACAAGATACGGTGGGTATACTCTAGACACGGTGGGAGCGACGGTTAATAACACACGGCTAGAGCAGGTGCGATTACAACTGCGAAACGCACCGCCTTGTCGTTTAGATACCGACCGGGTTACATGAAGTCTTCATCGATGGGGTTGAGGACGTAATTCGAAGTTAGCTAAAGGCGATTCGAAGCGGATTAGATAAAGCGGCTCGCTTCGCGCAGAAGGTTTGCCCAGCCCGTTCCACCGCCATCTACTTTCCAGTAGACGGCGCTGCGCCTAGCAAAAAGTCCAAGTACGAGCCAGATGCTTCGTTCTGGCATAAAGATGCCCGTTACCCCGGGCTTATCATTGAAGTCGCATATTCGCAGAAGAGGAAGAGGTTAGGTCGGCTTGCAGAAGATTATCTTCTTGATTCTAATGCTAGCGTGCAAGTCGTTGTTGGCCTAGACGTTGAATATGGTGACAAGGAATCGCGCAAAGCAACACTATCGGTATGGCGCACTCATGTAGTGAATACCGCTGATGGAGATGAGCTAAGGGTGGTTCAAGAGCTGGAAGACGACGTATGCCCTTCCCCCAAGTCTGATCTGTGTTCTCCACTCTAACACCTCTTAGGCGTTTCGCGACGACGTGGGAAAGCCTACCAACCACCCAGGCCTGCGGCTCTGGCTGAGCGATTTTGCTCACGAAGAACTTGTACATGAAGAGATTGGAGATTATAATCGAGAATTGATTATCTCTGCCCAACAACTTTGCGATTGCCTTGATGCGGCAGAGACCATGGAAGGACGGTTAGAATCGCTTAGTGAGCATTCTATTCCCCCAAGTCTCAAGAAACGCAAGAGGTCGGAGACACCTACAGAGCAAATCACCTCTAACGACGAAGCAAAGTATGTTGAGCAAGAGGCGAGAGCGGCAAAGCGTATGGTAGAGGGTGATTCTGACTATGATGAGCATGCGTCAGTCAAAAGCTCGTCAGAGTAAGAAGAAGGTAGCTACACCAAGTTCTCTGAATCATATGTTTGTCAGATTGGACTATCAATCCAGCAACGAGCTGGATTAATAGTCTAGCTTTGTTACACCGTGCGTGCATGTGCAAAGTCTAGGCGTAGCTGTGCGCTTGGCTGCGCGGCTTTGTCCCGTGCTGTTGGCCTGGAATATTGCTGCTGGGCGTGGGCCCCGGGTCGCTGCTAAGCGTGGGGTGGGGCGTCGCGCTGGCTTGTACCCCGCCAGTTTCTATCCCGCCGGCTTCTACCCCGCCCGTGCGTGCCTGCGCAACTACATTGTAGCCAATCTAGAGTCTGTTGTTGTTGTTGTTGTTGTTGTTTTTTGCCCTTTTTATTAGCGGCTGTGGGCTTGCATCGTGTTGGGCTTGGCTGCTGCTTTGGTCGTGCTGCGGGTTTAGTCGTGCTGTGGGTTTGGTCGTGCTACGGGCAGGCTGCTGCGGGCGGGTAGGGCTGCGTGAGGCTGCTAACTCTGACCCCAACTTTCGCCACCGCTATCAGATTGGAAGGGGTTTAGAGTCAGTGGAACAAGAACGTAGTAAAAGATTGATTGATATACTTGACCAACCTAACAGATTGCTCGTGTTGACAAGTTGGTGGGGCTGGCTGAGTGCCGAATTGATGGAGACTAGAGCTCGTATTCAACTCGCAGCCAGCCCTACCGGCCCGCAGCACGACCAAACTAGCAGCCAAGCCCACGGCTACTAATAAAAAGGGCGAAAAACAACAACAACAACAACAACAGGACTCTAGATTGGCTACAATGTACTTTCAAACACGCAGCTAGGATTGAAGCCGGTAGCCCTACCTGGTAGTTTTGCACGCACGGGCGCGACGCAGCCACGATTCCTACGCACGGCAGCCCTACCTAGTCTCAAACGCACGGGCGCGATGCTAGCACTACCCCGAAGCTAGACCCCAAAGCCAGCAATTCAGGCCAACAGCATGTGCCAACCCACAGCCCGCACAGCCCGCACGCGACCCGCCAATAAGTATGCCGCCATTGCACGATTAAAGATGCGAGCTAACTACGAGTTAACGATATAAGTTGACGATGTAAGTTCACGATGTAGGTTAACAATGCAGCAATCTAGCGCGGAACCTATTAGGGGATAGCACTATAACCAAGTAGCTGTGTCTGCATCGGTATTATAGGCCGCGAATGTATCTTCATAGCTAGCCTGTAGTACTCTCCTAGTGCAAGCAAAAACTCTATCTACAGGTGTTTCTTAGTAACCTAGAAGCCTAAATACAATTACTATAGAAAAAAAAAAAACTTTAGGGCCGCGCACAGATTTGAACCATGGACCTCCTGCACTTCGATTGTATAACCCCTACACTATTAGTTAGACAGTGTACCTTAAATGTAGTAATTGATGTAACTTACAAAACAGGTATCTTACGACTAGACCACACAGCCAGATGTGTTACTTGATAAACTAGAAATGAATTAGTATATATATATATTACATATATATATATGTGTGTGTGTGTTACTAAACGAATAGTCCCGTGCTTAACGCGAGTACGCGTGTATAACGCGAACACGCGTGTATAACGCGAACACGCGTGTATAACGCGAACACGTACGACACATCTCTCTAGTTCTATCAATTCGGCACTCAGCTAGCTCTATTAAACTCGGCACTCACTCGTCCAACACGAGTCTCCATCAACTTAGTACTCAGCTAGTTCCATTAACTCGGCACTCAGCTAGCTGTATCAAACTCGGCACTCGGTCTTTTATCACGTCCATTTATCACGTTCTTGTACTACTTACTGCAAACCGTGTATAGCCTCTAAAACGCCTTCTAGTCCTACCCGCCCGTAGCACGACGCCTGCAGCAGCACGACCAAACTAGCAGCCAAGCCCACGGCTGCTAATAAAAAGGGCGAAAAACAACAACAACAACAACAGGGCTCTGGATTGGCTAGAATGGCACGCACGGGCGGGGTAGAAGCTGGCGGGGTTTAGCAGCGATCCCGCAATGCCTACCCGCCTGCCTGGCTC
This sequence comes from Ophiosphaerella narmari, assembly GCA_028456235.1. NCBI lineage: Eukaryota > Fungi > Ascomycota > Dothideomycetes > Pleosporales > Phaeosphaeriaceae > Ophiosphaerella > Ophiosphaerella narmari. Next base: position 8,024 of record JALNQA010000114.1, on the reverse strand, counting down.
TACCTACTCCTACCTACCCACGCCTAGCAGTAATATTTTAGGCCAAACAGCTACAGGCTAAAAGCGCGCAGCTAAGCGCACAGCTACGTCTGGACTTTGCACATGCACGTACGGTGTAGCAAAGTTAGTTTTGAACACGGCGGGCGGGTTTTGAAGGATTAAAGGATTGAAGCTATTAATCTCAGCTTGGCAATGACAGGAGCCACGGCCGCCACACCCTCTCAGCCCAATCCATAAGCCAGTGGAGGACAGTCACTACTTTCATCGCATCAAAGCACGACCTTGTGCTTCCAACGTCAATTTGCTCCCGGATGGTCATTTTCCGGTCGTTCTTGGAGACAATCAACAAGTGCCAGTCATGGCCCTGGGCGATCAGGAGCGGAAGAGCGGGCCACTGCCCGCTACTATTGCCGCGGATCAGGGCGAGGCGTTTCAACCACGCGTCGGTCCATATCGCGATCTGGGGTTTGCCGTCTGTCCATGACTTCATAGGGCCTTTGGTCTCAATGTTGATGGCAATGGGATTGTGACGCGCCCGAGTCGTGTGGTTCCAGGACTTTATAGATGCACCCGGAAGCAAACGGAGGCACCGCCAGGCTTGCTTGGTAGCCGAGTTCGGGTTGAGCGCGACAACATAGTCAACGACGCGGCCGGGGAGAGTGGAGCGCGCGAGCGATGCGGGTTCGATTCGGGCCGTTTTCCTACATCCTTTGAGTGCATGACTATCTAGGGGAGACGGACATGGACTTACACATTATGAATGTCGAGCGTCTGTCGGTGCTTGGACGTGTTGCGTGCGAGTTTGAGGAGCGGATGCTGGACTTCGGAGTTCCATTCATCCTCGGAGACACCCGATCCATGATCGTACTTTCGTGCCGTCTCTACAATGTCCCGTATCTGCGCTGTCGGAGGCATTGAACCAAGCAAACAGCGCTGCTCCAGGTCGTTTGCCCAAGAATACCGAAATCGCATCCTATCTATTGGTGGCAGGGCGGAAACGACCGCATTGATATCATCGTATCCCAGGATTCCAATACCATCTGCAAACTGCTGAGTGGCCCTGCGCATCGCCGTGACGTCTTCGGGCTCCTCCCCTTCCTCGTCGTCATCAAAATTGCAAAAGACGACGGGCTGTTCTTCAAAGTCTTCTAGTAACTGGAGCTGTTTCACAGGGCTCAAGCGTCCACTCTGATGTGATTCGACTTCGGAGGCTTCAGATGCTGATGCTGCGCTTGACGCGCTCTTGGTCGGAGAGGGAGGAGGAAACTGTGGCACGCTATCGACGTCGCGGAGCCGCTTCGAGGGACGGGGTGTTTGATCCGAGTCCACTTGCATGATATGTCGTTTTTTTGCCGGTCGCGGCTTCTCCTTATCGTCGGCCGCGTGGGGAGCGATGGGCGGTATAGACGGGCTAGATGGACGGGAGATAAGTTAGTTGTCGCTCGCCTAGCGCGGTCAGAAGATAGGGCTCATACACAGTCTGCGGCGCGCTGACGCCGTCAATCCAGACCGCTATCTTGGAAATGTTGGTGGTGTTCATAAGAGGTGGGTTTTCGAGCAGAGAGGATGGGAAGATTGGGCGACGGGCGTGACGAAGCTTGTTTGTGTTTTGGAGGGGCGGGCCCGAGCTCTCGACCATGGCCATCACACGCTAATGGGAACTAGTTATCCGCCCCCTGCAGCTCAGCGCGTCGCTGGACTAGGTAGGGCTACGTTGCGCCCGTGCGTTTGCACCGCGCCCATGCATGCAGGTAGGGCTGCCAGCTTTAATCCTTTGATCCTTCAAACGTGCGTGTGCAAGTACAATCTTGGTTTCTAGACGTAGCCGTGCGCTTGGCTGCGCGGCTTTGTCCCGTGCTGTTTGGCCTGAAATATTGCTGCTGGGCGTAGGTGGGTGGGCGTAGGTGGAGCTAGGCGGGCGGGTGGGCGGTTTGGAGTTAGTGGCACAAGAACGTAGTAAAAGATTGATTGAAATAGTTGACTGACAATAGATTGCTCGTGTTGATGGAGGCTCGAGCTGACGAGTTTGATGGAGCTGGCTGAGTGCCGAATTGATAGAGACTCGAGCTGATGAGACCCGAGTTGATGAGTATAATGGAACTAATTGGCTGTGTGTGGCCGAGCCCTCCGGATCTACCGATTGGCTCGCCTAGCTGGTCCCGTGATCCGAGTGATCCGAGCGTCGATATGGGTGACGCCAAGTTAACTCAGATGCTGCTGGCTATTACGGCTTATTACGGTTGGCCCGGTATTGGACTGATGATAGATTGGTGATCCAATCTGATAACCGCACTGTGCGTGCGTAGGCAGTGCTGCGCGTAGGGGCTGGCTGCGAGTTAACTACGAGCTAACAATGATGCGAGTTGACTGCAATTTAACTACCGACCAACGAGAACCTGCCTCTGCCTCTACCAACCAACGAGAATGCTCTTTAGCTGCGTTTTCTCTTCTTCGCTTACCTTTGATGTTAGCTTCAGTCGTGTCTCCTGCCTCTGCTAGCCATAACAAGAATCAGCGCAAGGTGCCTCTACTAACCGACAAAGAACTAGCCTCTACCTACTAGCACGAACTAGCCTCGCATCGTCAACTCGCGGTTAACCCGCATTATCAACTTACATCGTCAACTCGCCTCCTCTATAGGCACTCTTTATCAGCCCCCATCCCTATCAAAGTGCATCTACTAACAGTAGGTGCAGGCGTAGTGTGCATCGATAGTAGAGGCGCGCGTAGCATTAGCGCGTAGGCTATAATCTAGCTAGGCTTCCCGACGGGCTATGAGAAGCCTTTTAAGTAGTACGACCTGCGTCGAGGGTTGGGGCGTAAGGTGCACTGGAAGGTGACAAAGGAAGAGGCAGACTAATTTATAGGACACGAGCCTAGCTCTGCTACGTTTGCTACCTACTACATGACCTTCTAGTTAGGTGTGGATGCGCAGCAGATTGTGTTTAGAGGAAGAGGCAACCTGAGCATGATGCGCCTCCTTGGTTGTCTGCAAGTGCGCGCAGGGGCACTAAATAAGTCTACACTGCAGTAGAGGGCCGAGATCAATGCTGATCCCCTGCTAAAGGATCTAAAGCAAAGCAAGGCCAAGGCTCTCGCTGCTATCTATGTAGCGGGATTAAAGGTGAACACGGCCGAGGGCGAGCTTCTCGAAAACTACTTGTCCTTCTACTAGTAGGCCGACACGCGGCGCAAGTGGCTGACGGCTGAAAAAGTCAAGGAGGCCCGAGCTAAATTCTACTGAGAGCGCGATGGCAAGGAGATCGAGTGTTAGCTAAAGGCCCGGTGGCCCGACGCTAAGAGGCAAAGGCTGAAGCAGAGTTGGCTAAACCTGCGCGTCTACGCCGACTACAAGAGAGGCAGCGTCTAGTTACGCTGCTATCCTACATTGTGCGGGACCTTAGAGAAGAAGCGGCCTTTTGGCTGCGAATAAGGACTACTAAAGCCTTGTGGGGCTATGTGTCTAGTATAGGAGCTATGAGGTCGAGGCAAGGTAGCTAAGGATGAGGATGCGGATAACGAGAAGAAACCAGGGAAGCAGCGCGCTAAAGCTGTTGCTAGCGATGATAAGTAGACTGTAAAGAAGCAGCGTGCTAATCCAAGGACAACAAGGGCTGCACCGGCCGCTGCTACTAGGAGAAACGCGGGCCCGGTCGCCCACGAAAGGTCGCGAAGGAGGTTGTAGAGGAGACGGAGACGGAGATAGTAGACGAAGTGGGTCTTAGCGATGCTATGACGAGGCTGACTATCTGTCCGCTCTATAAGGGCGGAGCGGACCCAAAGTAGCTGGAGTGCTACATTTGTAGCGTACGTGACGATGTAGTCTTTTGTACTATCGACGTCGACTGCTAGGCTATTATTAGTAGCTTTACGTTTTACGTATTACATTAATCCTAATGCTACGCTAGCGAATATTGAAGAAAATGAGGTCCAACACTGAAAAGGTCTGAGGTCTAACCGCACTGCGGTGGGGTTTTTTTATTGGGGGGGTAGGGGGAGGTGCCTAGAGGGCGGGTGCATACTTGCTGTACACAATGTCGCTAAAACAAAGGAAAGGGTAAGATGTTCTAACCTCTATTACTTATGTCCCTATGCTCCTCCCCTGTGTCCTAATATGCATTCTACTTATTCCTATTCTTGTTTGCTGTTATGCGCCCCCGAAGATACTAGTAAGAATCTAGCGTCCAATCGAGACCTAGGGCACCTGCCGCGAAGTCTTGTAGCTGCTAGAGCTCTTACTAAGCTAGTAGCTCTAATATTTGTTCTCTTTACTATATTGCGGCGTGTTCTCCTTTCTGGTGTTGTATAGACGATTAGGCTGCTCTATAAAGGTGTGGCGCTTCGTAAAGTCGTACCCCTTATAACGCCTACCTGTGGCGCTAGTTGCGAGCCCGTTCTTAGCTACTACAAACGTCCTCGGTCGCAGTAGCATTGTTAGGTTCATAGTTAGCGGGTTTATGCACCTATCGCTCGAAGCAGCGGGTAGCGCCGCTACAGGCTTCGACGACCGCCGTAGTGCAGATGTTGTACTTGTACTCTAGCGCCTGTGCGTCGGGCGCTGAACCTCTAGTACGGCAGCGGCCGCCGAGGCGAAGTGGTGGCGGTAGTCCATCTTAGAAGAATCGCGGACGCCAGTGCCCGCGAGGTTGTTGTCCACCATCATAGTTGTCGGTGCCAACGTCTAAACGTTGGGCGGCGACGGATTGCTCGTGAAGCTGGGTTGTAGTGACCTTGGCTTGCCGTGTCTATGGCAACATACCTCCATTTAAGGGGTGGCTCTATGTAAGGGTGAGGCACGGCGCCATCGGCACCGTCCATGTTCGACTTGTCCAGATTGGCAGACAAATCAATCAACTTTAGTCGCCTGCAGAGCGTGTCCTTGTTGGTAGTGCGACTTTCTGTCACTCTCTGAAGATCGATTGTAGCTATTACTTCTCTCCCTAGCGCAGAGACTGTTCCTTTTTGACGTAGGCTGGGCCACTGTCCTTTTTGCCGAGCGCTGGGACAGGCGACCAAGGTCCTTAGGGCGAGAAACCGCAACTGAGTCTTGCAGCCTAGTCGATTTGCGTACCTTCTTCCTCTTCACAAACTTAAAAGTCTGACTAGCCGTTCTCACCACCTAAAGCGCCCGCATAGTTTGAAGATCCGCACTGTATTCTCGGACTTCGGGATGACCCGGCTCGCCCCTGTCGTAATCTGTTACCAAATACACCATTTCTGTCTCCTTGGGCGACGCTGTAGGGGCATGGACGATCTTAGGCTGAGGGTGTTGAAAGACATTGACAGGATGGCGGGGAACACTGTTCTCCGCCTTTGCCTGGACCGTACGGACTTGCCCTCTGCGGTTCCGTTCTCGTCGTTCATGGTTGTATTTTCCTTGGTCAGCTACTGCATTGCGTTGCTTGCTCTTCAAAGTATCGGCCGGGGTACTATCTAGGACAGGAAGGCGGTGTTTGAATCTCCTAGGAATCGGTCCGAGCTAGAAGCCTACAGGCGGGCCCTTCGAAACCACATCGCAATGGCTCGGACAGTCGAGCGTCGTCTCAACGATTACGCTTTTTCTTAAAGTGCGGCGATGCTCTGTTAGATTGCTGTAGGGCTGCGTGTCCACAGGTTGTTGCTCAAAGGTCTCGTCACCAAGAGTCTCGTCATCGGAGTCCTGGCCAAAGGACTGAACAGGTCTTGTATCTTGAACATAGGTCTCGACTTGCTAAAGGGTTCGACTGTTCTTGACTGGCTGAAGGATTCGACTGTATGGCACTTCCCATCCGGTCACACCAGTTCCCGTGCCTTGAAAAGGTTGAACAAATTGTGTGCTAAGACTGCTGTAGGGGCATCTAGAAGCCTATGTATGACGCCTATTGCTGTAGTGCCAACGCCGCTGGTTATACGGGGTTGACATCGTAGGAGAGTCGGCATAGGCGGGTACGGACGCATCGTTCACGAGGGTCAGGCTAGTGCCGCCATTGGGGAGGAGGTTTCGTGACTAGCACCTCGAGACTCGGGTATGCGATGGATTTTCCCGCTCTATTGTTCATGTCCTGACTGTATCTAGCAATGGGCGACTAGGACATAGCCAGGCGACTGCTTACTATGCCAACCGGGCGTCCTTCTGTCAGATTGTATGGCCAATTCAGCCAGCAGCTGACTGCAACCATCCCACGTACGAGCTCACGCACGAGCTCAATTACGAGCTGGCCCATGGGCTGACTCGTAGGCTCGCGTTGATGAGTTGACGTTGATGAAGTGACGTTGGTGGCGATCGAGATGGTGATCGCGATCGCGATGGCGATCGATATCGCGCGCGCGCGCCAAGAGCTCGGCGAGCAACCTCAACCTTTGTGAGAATCAACGCCAGCATCGCGCCGGCAGCTGGGCCAGCAAACCAGTGGAATCTCGATGCATCCAGACTCAGCTGAGGTGGGCGCCGACCCGCGCACCGGCTCATCCCTTGCAGAGGCACAAAGGACTCAAAGGCCTAACCCTTGCATGAGCCCAACGCCAGCTGAGGCATCGCTCTGACTGAGGCTCGCCCTGGCCGAGGCCCCGCCACCGCCGAGGTATTAGCAGCTGATAGAGCTGAGGATATATATAGGAGTGCGATGGCAGATAGAATCAACAAGCAACACCAGAACAGAGCAATCAATCAATCAGTTCTACTCACTCAATTGACTGCATCGATCCATCTTTTTAATCTCAGATTTCTCCCATTATCGTACTCATAGTAGCCACCTTTTAAACCCCTTTTATCTGACACCTTCGTACCACCGCGAATTGGTGTAGGTTATCTCGGCGCATGAATTTGAGCCCCGCAGAGAGCTAGCGATCCCCAGATTGGGATTGGGTAGCTGTGCGGAAGCGAGGGAGGGCCCTATGCGGTAATATGGCCACAAAAGAATGAGTAATGCTACCCTAGCAAAGGTTGGTGGCTGGGAGAACCAGCCTGATTCCGGCTCAACGGGCGAGCTTCTCGTGTCGCGTGAAAAAAGGGCTGACCAATCTGAGCGCGTCATGTGAAATGTGCCCATCCATCCTGACGCGTTACGTGACAGGCGCCATCTAGCCTGACGCCGATGACGTCGCGATCGCAGTTCTATGAGGCTCACCACACCATGCGTGCCTACGCAACTACATTGTGCCTGCGCAACCACACTGTAGCCAATCCAGAGTCCTGTTGTTGTTATTTTTCGCCCTTTTTGTTAGCAGCCGTAGGCTTGCGTTGTGTTGGGCTTGGCTGCTGGTTTGGTCGTACTGCTGCGGGCGGGTGGGGCCGCCAACTTCAATCCCGACATTCATTGCCTGTGCACGGTTTGGAGTTAGTGGCACAAGGGCGTGATAAATGGACGTGATAAAAGATTGATTGATATAGTTGACTAACCTAACAGATTGCTCATGTTGACGAGTTGATGGAACTGGCCGAGTGCCGAGTTGATGGAGGCTCGAGTCGACGAGTTTGATGGAACTAGCTGTCGGATAAAAAGGGGTTAAAAGATGGCTGCTGTGAGCACGATAATGGGAGAAATCTGAGATTGAAAAGATGGATCGATGCAGTCAAAATTGAGTGAGTAGAACTGATTGATTGATTGCTCTGTTCTGGTGTTGCTTGTTGATTCTATCTGCCATCGCACTCCTATATATATCCTCAGCTCTATCAGCTGCTAATACCTCGGCGGTGGCGGGGCGAGCCTCAGTCAGAGCGATGCCTCAGCTGGCGTTGGGCTCATGCAAGGGTTAGGCCTTTGAGTCCTTTGTGCCTCTGCAAGGGATGAGCCGGTGCGCGGGTCGGCGCCCACCTCAGCTGAGTCTGGATGCATCGAGATTCCACTGGTTTGCTGGCCCAGCTGCCGGCGCGATGCTGGCGTTGATTCTCACAAAGGTTGAGGTTGCTCGCCGAGCTCTTGGCGCGCGCGCGCGATATCGATCGCCATCGCGATCGCGATCACCATCTCGATCGCCACCAACGTCACTTCATCAACGTCAACTCATCAACGCGAGCCTACGAGTCAGCCCATGGGCCAGCTCGT